>DWLH01002142.1:0-11293 GCA_018249795.1 Heliconius telesiphe telesiphe | reverse complement strand
AAAAAGAAAAAAATAGTAATAACCCTACAAATGTGATCAAAGATTTGTCTACCTCTCTACCAGAACTTATACAACTACAGTACTTATTTAGAACGTAGAATATTGTAACTTTCCTAAATATGGAATATAATAAACACTCCGTTCCCCACTTTCCGCCGCATTTTGGAGGCACTGCGCGTTTAGTGGCGGAACTCAACGCCGTTCTTTGCCTCGACACCAGAGCGAAGAAATGGAAATATAAATTTACACAAAACATTTCATTCCCTCACGTCGACGACGACGACCTCCCAGTGTGGATTAACATTTTAAAAATGTCAAAAAATTATACAACTACATATTTTTTTAAATAAATCTACAGTCCCGTAAGTATTATTATCGAAAGTGAAAAATTGCAAGTATCTTTTATTGCTGTTTTGAACTACTAACAAGAGTAGTTTTCGATTACATACACGTTTAAAAAACGCATAAATAACTTTTATTTTTTTAAATTTTGAAAAAAAAATATCAATAAGAGGCCAGTCGTGGCGTAGTGGCACAAAGTGTGACTATAAAAAACCGACTGGTTGTGGGTTCAATCCCCACTCGAGGAGATTAAGTATTTACTTAAATTAATATTTCCATTTCTTCGCCCTGGTGTCGCGGTGTCTCCACTCAACACGCAATGCCTACAGAATTCGGCAGAAAGTGGGGAACGGAGTGTCCTAACACTAGGCTCCCTCTGCCTACCCTGCTGTGTGCGGGATACAGCGTGAAGCTGATTTAAAAGTACAGTTTATTAGTAGTTTAAACGGGCGATAAAAACATTTGCGATTTTCCACTTTCGACAGTTTGCATAGGGACCATTGAAATATTCGCGAGTTCTATGCACCTACCTACCTGTAACTTAAACTTAATAAAAGAATGGTATAGTAATAACACAGCAATTTTCATTGCCCATGACACCGTTGTTCACTGTGAAGAGCATCGCGGCCAATGTGACAAATGATGGATAGCACACGTATTTTGTGAGGTAATCACCATAATTATTGAACACCATAAGAAAATGCTGAACTCTTATTTAGAAAACGTATACAAAATTTTAACGTAGCGGGGCTCGAACCCGCGCCTCCTGGGAACCGACCTAAATAAGTATTTTCTAAATAAATATTTTTCTTTCTGGATGTGGTGGTGGAAAAAAAATTAAAAATGCTTAACTGACAAAAATGCTTAACGCACAATTACGTTTCATTTATATATTGTGTTAAAAAAAACAGCTTCACGCTGTGTCCCGCATGAAACAGGATAAGCGGAGGGAGCCTGCTCCCCACTTTTCGTCGATTTCTGGAGGTATTGTGTGTTGTAGACGAAACTCAACGCTGCGCCTTTTGCCTTGACAGCAGAGCGAAGAAATTAAAATATTAAATATTTAATTTACTCGAGTGGGAATCGAATCCACAACCTGTCGCCTTGTCTGCGCCACAACTGGCCTCAATCCCATTATGGTATACTTTAACATTTCCGACCAGAATCGAGTTTAATTTAAAAAGAATGATGTAAGCAATGCATTTGTTATAAAATCGAGATCTTACATGAATTATTGATTTAATAATAACTTGCATTATATATCGAGCATATCTACATCGAATTCCGAACATATAAAATAAATATACTTTATGAATATATAATAAATATTCATAAAGTATAAACTATAATGCATTTGCAAATTAAATATTGATCCTTAAACATTTAAAGATCATATTTTTAAATGGTCGTTAAATATTAGATAATAAAAGATTTGTTCATCGCAAAGATTTAGTTTTGTACTTTGAACTTTGAAGGTGCTCTTCGAATATAAATTAGGTTTCGAGCACGTGATTATTGACAAATTAGGCAAAATTCCCCAATTTCTGCCGAATTCCAGAATTCGGCAGAAAGTGGGGAACGGAGTGTCTTAACACTAGGTTCCCTGTGCCTACCCTGCTGTGTGCGGGATACAGCGTGTAAAAAAAAAGTAAAACAAAAATTATTGACAAAACTTTGATCGATTAAAGTTTACAAATCATAATTTACGTCATAGATGACAATTATGGAATACCATAAAGTTTTCCGTTATAGAGTACCTACTCTATAAACATATAAAATGAATTAATTTAAAATGTAGAGAAGAATTAATTTAAAATATAATAGAAGTTTATTTTACCTAATGTAATTAGTAACTTGCATTCATTTTAATATTTTTCTGGCTGTTTATTTTCATAATAATTGATAACCCGAGAAGAGGCCGTCGTGGTACAGGGGCACAAGGGTGTGACTGTAACGTGACTTTTGTGGGTTCGATCCCCTTTCTATTTCCTCGTTGTGGCACTAAGGCAAAAGCCCGCCACTTGACGTAATGTCTCGAAAACTCGGCGGAGAGTGAGCAACAGAGTATCTTAACACTAGGTTACCTCTACCTACTCTAATGTAATAATTTTAGTAATTGATACCAACATTTTGTGTGAGGTATCTAAAAAGAAAAATTCAGAATAATAGACATTATGAATGCAAGATTTCCAATTTTTATACTATTTTCCAATATTTAGTATAAAGAATCTTCACTTCAAATAAATTTAAAAGTCCTCACAAGGAATTATTAAATGTTGTTTCGCGATGAGGCAATGAACGATCAGAATTCAAGCTCAAACATGGACGTATTATGCGAGCCGGTTGCGAAATGCTTCCCGTTTTACCTTGAGCAAGCCATCTTAGTTACAAATTATGAACAAGTTATATATTTTATGAACCATAATATGTCATAATATTGATAATAAAAAAAACAACAAAAGAAAAAATATATTTTAAAAAGTGTGATAATTTAATCAATTATTTTGATTTCGTGAGGGTAATAGCATATAATATATTAAAAGCTTTTTTTGTAGAAATAGGTCTGGGGATATTTTATATGTATAAATATTTCCCTGGAGGAAAACTAGAGTTATTATGTAAAACCAGCGTAACCAATCAAAATTGGAAACGCAACCAGCGTTTCCAATTTCATAAAGATGGTTAGTAAATAAATAAATCAGTTTCACGCACAGGGTAGGTAAAGGGCACCTGGTGCTAAGACTCTCCGTTCCTCATTTTCCACCGAATTTTTCGAGGCATTGCGTGTTGAGTGGCGGAACTGAACGCCGGGCTTTTGCCTTGGTGCCAGAGAGAATAAATGTAAATATTCATAAATAATAATTCATTCCCTCGAGTGGGGATCGAATGCACAACCATCGCGTTACAGTCACACCATTGTGCCCCTGCGCCACTACGGCCTCAATATAATAACATTACAACGGTAGATTTAATATGGTTATATTTAAGTCAAATTTGTCCAGCAGACGTCAATATAGAATAAATAAAATAACAATTTTTAAAATGAACGGACTAATATCAATAAATTTTAATGAAATTCACATAATTTGTTACAAAAAATATAGAAACCGTTTTTATTATTTTTAACTAAACAAGAGTTTTGAAGAAACTAATCATTTAAAATATTTATATATATTATACTAATTTTAACCAGTTCGTTTATTATACTATCTGTTCATTTTAAAGTTTTTAAATTACAAAATTTTAAATTTTACATTTTTTTATATTATTAAAATTATATTAAGTAACTACGTATGTTATAGGCAGTGCCTCTTCGTAGTTGTACTATTCCTCAATAATATTTATAAAGCATGCTATTTTAAAATAGATTTTATTCTATTTATATTATTACTATATAAATTTATTGTATTAATAAAAATATTTTCTTATATTAATTCACTAAGTATAACATTTTACGAAACTGCCATCGTCTTTATTTTAAATTAGATATTTATAATGTTTGATAATTTATTGAGATTTTTATGTAGAAATTGCAACTTACCCTTATTGTATCAATTTCTACTGTAATAATTGCTGGACATTTCTCAAATAACATACTCTTTGAATAGGCATACTTGATTAATTTTTCAAAAACATAGTTCGAGTTCTGAAATTATTTTAAATCTTGACTATAAAAACTATAAAATGTTTTATTTTTCAGCGTCACGCCCTACCGCACACACAATAGGCAGGCAGAGGGAACCTAGTGTTAAAACACTCCGTTCCCCATTTCCCGCCGACTTAGAATGTTAACTTATTCAAAAAGTTAATTTAACTAATTTAATACATTGTTCATTTAAGTATTCATATAGACTAATGTAGAGCCTTGTATTTATTTGAATATTTGTAAATACATTTATCTATTTTTATAGTTGCAAAAAGTTAATATTTGATTTTTTGTAGGTGAACATAGCTCTTAGCAAATACATTAGGCTGAGGCTGTAATATACAGGCTGCTATTATTTTGCAATATTATAGAGTGGATCATCCAAACGAATAAGTAAAGTTGATAAGCAATATTTGATAACATTTTTCTTTACTTTAATGAAGAAAGAAAAATTTATTTCCAGCTTCACGCTGTATCTCGCATATATATTGTAAAGTTAAAAAAAAGTATACCAGGAACGGCTGATATTGTGACAAATATTAGAAAATTATTAATATTATAACTATATATACTTTTATTATACAATAGGAATAAATTTTACATTTTTATATATAAGTTACGATTATTTTACTAAGTCTGGGAATGGGTATAACATAATAACAACGAAATGTAGTAGTAGTACAAATTTTACATTAAGTTATAAAGCTTATTTTACGTGCAGCAATTTTTATTTTATTGCTAAATAATCGAAAGACAATTGTATAATTCCTAATAGGTGAATATTTTTTTATCTTCATGATGCTGGGTAGGCAGAGGGAACATAGTGTTAAGACACTCCGTTCCCATTAACACATGAGAAAATGAAAATGTTAAATATATCATTCTGCTGATTGTAAATCGAACCCACAGCCGTCGCGTTCAGGCGCACGATTGTGCTTCTGCGCTACGACGGCCTCAAAGCATATGTATTTTTAGTTGATTCATTTGGTAGGCAAGCTTTTTACATACATTTTTATAAATCCCACCTATTTAATAATAAATAACGGACAAAAAAAATAATTAGTAAAGTCTTCCTGAACAAAAAAAAATTTAAAATATTTTTGAGTTCAATCTTATTTCGATTAGATAATAGAAGGTAACTTTAACTACATTTTGTTATACGTACATAAATGTACTAATATAATAGAATTTTGATATATGTATATACTTTAATTTATATTATTTACTTTAAGTTTGCTATACAATTTGTTAAGTACAAGTTTTATTAATAATTGAATTATAAAAATCTAAAGCTTTCTTATAAATAATTTTATTGAATGACCTAAGAAGGGAACAAGCTTATATTTTATGGAAATAATGAATGTCATTAAATTGTTAAGAGAAAACTTTCTATTCGTAAATAAACGTCAGTAATTATAAAATCATTTGTTTGTATTTTGTTACTCTATAAAAAATTACGTTATTAAGAAGCATTTTATTAAAGATCCACATTCATTTAATAACACATGATATTTTTTTTTATTTTTCCTAATAGGAAGTTGTTTATATACGTATTATTGTTAATGTATAATTATGTTTGGTATTAAGCACATTTTTTTCTTTTTCGCTTGTTTCATTTCATACAAAAAATAAGTTTATCATTATATATACATATATATGTGTATATATATATTTTCCTGAGTTATATTGTAATACTCATTTTATAATATAATTTACAAGTGACTACTTACCAAAGAAAGCGCGGTGCTCTGAATGACATTATAATTTAAAAAACACAAAAACAACACATACATCCATAGACTATTAAATAGATTCATATTGTAATAAAATTTAATATTTTTTTATATAAAAACTATAATATTAAAAACTATGTATGTATATATATATATATTTTATTTTAATAAATAAAATATAGTCGCGTTAGCGGGCGAGCTCTCGAACACCGAATGAGATTGTGTCCGAAGAGTTATACGCCTCCGAGCGAAGGCTGGATATGGTCCAGCCAACCTTGGTAGTCGACGCTCATTGAATCATATACCTGTTGTCTTCAAGTTAACAAAAAAAAAAACGATAAACACGCAACTAATTAACTTGTGACCAAGTGGTTACAAGTTATCACTGACTGCACCAGTATAAAGTATGTTCGTTCCTATAGATTTCGTTAAACGAATATTACTATGTTATTTCGTGACTATAAGTTAATGATGTAAGAAACTTTAACATAAAAAAGTTATAAAAGTAACGTAAAAAATTTGTAATAAATTTAAAAGAGCTGAAATTAAATTCGGTATATATTAGTATCTATGATAATATAAAAAATAGAGCTAGAGTTATATTTATATTTTTTATTAAATAAAAATATAAGTATTTAAAAATATGTTAAAAAGGTATATAATAACATTTTTAAAAAATCTAAAGTCAAATCAGCTTTACGCTGTATCCCGCACACAGCAGGGTAGGCAGAGGGAACCTAGTGTTAAGACACTCCGTTCCCCACTTTCTGCCGAATTCTGGAGGTATTGCGTGTTGAGAGGCAGAATTCAACGCCGCGCTTAACCTCGACACCAGAGCGAAGAAATGGAAATATAAATTTAAGTAAATATTTCATCTCCTCGAGTGGGAATCGAACCCACAACCAGTCGGTTAGTCAAAACTATACCTAGTGTCAAGACTTTCCGTTCTCCATTTAGCGCCAGCATTCGAGGTATCGTAAATGAAAAGAGAAACAGCTTAACCGATTTAAATTCAGTTTTCACTATAGGACTCTGGCAAGCTTCACTTAACATTTAGTGTTTATTTTATTACAACTGGTTTATAAATAAAAAATATATACCAGTTTAAATATTATGTTCGACAAAATTGCTACTCACTAAAAAAGTTATTTTATACAACTGTTTTACTGAAGTGACTAAATCTTTTGACTATCTGAAGTGATTGTTATGATGGGGCTAACATTGAAAAATAGTTTATATATTACACTTATATTATAAAAATAATATTTTTTTCTTAAATAAACTTAATTATTTGTATAGATCTAGCGGACACAGACGCGGGGACCGTTAGTATAAAATAACTGTTGATATAATTGCTGTATTTGGTGGGGATAGTTCTACGATTTTTAATTTATTATATTAAATATATTTAATGTAACAAAGCAGAAATAGGTATACCCTACGCCTCTTTTCTCTTTTGCTTTCTCTTTTTAGCCAAAGAGCGTAGGTTTAAATCCTGCTGCATTATCTTGTATCTACCATTGAATACAATTATAATTGTTGTAAAATTAAATTAAATTAAATTAGCTTCACGCTGTATCCCGCAAACAGCAGGGTAGGCAAAGGGAACCTAGTGTTAAGACACTCCGTTTCCCACTTTCTGCCGAAATTTGGAGGCATTGCGTGTTGAGTGGCAGAACTCAACGCCGCGCTTTACTTCGACACCAGAGCGAAGAAATGGAAATATTAATTTAAGTAAATATTTCATCTCCTCGAGTGGGGATCGAACCCACAACCAGTCGATTTTACAGTCACACCCTGTGCCACTGCGCCACGACTGGCCTATAATTGTTGTGCGAGAGATTTCTATCGTGAAACGTTAAATGAAAAATATTGTGGAAAATCTACAATATTTTTAATTTTACATTGATATAATATAAAAAGATACATTGTCGTCATTCAAGGTTATTTTTTAATTATTAGATACATTGAGCGATTCAACTAAAGCCCCATCTTCTTATAAATATATTTTTTATTTTCCTTATACTAAGTAGGTAATCCTAGTATCAATCTAAGTAAAGAATAGGTACGTTTTAAAATCTGTTACGTTATTTTCTTTGCAATAAATAGTAGCTTAAGAAGCAAGTGGTTTAAAATTAAATATTTAATATAAATTTTTAAACTTATAAGTAGGAATCAATGGCCGCATAATTGTGTCGTTTGGTTTAACAACATTAAAAGCTATTTCTCTTACAAATGGCAATAACAAATATGTTTGCCTAAAAATACTTTTTACGAAATTTTACAAATATTTTATATAATCGAATATTTAAATTTATAAATAATAATATTTCAATAGTTACTCTGTTTATTGGAAAATAATGTTTTTAATCTATATTTAAAATGATTAATGCCAACATGGCACACTGAAACTTTGTATGGACTTTACACACCATGGTTTCGGATACAATACGTCAGGCACCCATTATATAAATTATAAGGATTCTTATAGCTAAATATAAGAAAGCTAGCTAGCTAAATGTAGAAAAAAGTAAATTCTAATGACATAAAAAATCACTAACGTAAAATAAAAAAGGTGGGTCTATGATGTTCTGGAATTCTGGCATTTTTACAAAATGAATATAAGAACAAAAATTAAATTCTAGTACTACTTCAAAATATTCCCTTTCTTCTTTTTACAAAACTACTGTTTGAATTTATGAATCACTCTCGACTCTAAGATCGATTTTGAGATGCCGTTTTCATTCATAAATTGTAATATAGGAATGAAAGCGGCATCTCAAGATCGATCTTACAGTTTAGAGCTAATTATAAATAAGAGCTTATATAACACCAATACAATTGTGTAACCTAAACTTATATAACATTAATTTTCAAAAATAATAAATGAATGATCATCATTCATCATTCAATGATGTACAAAAAGTCGTCATTTATTGAACTTATCTACATACTTTCTCTTATTTAGATTTTTTGACGTAATAACGTTTTATTAATAGACTAGCGGGCGCACGCTTATTTGCACCCGTAGGGGTGATTTTAAAAAACCATGAAACAAGTGTATAATGAAATATTTTTAAGAGTCTGAATTTCAAATTTTATAAAAATCGGTGCCGATTTAAAAAAAAATCCATACAAACTTTCAACCCCTATTTCATACCTTTAGGGTAAAAAATTTTCAAAATCCCTTCTTAGTGGATGTCCAGATTATGAAAATAAACATCTGCCCAAATTTCACGTTTCTATCATCAGTGGTTACGGCTGTGCGTGCGTCTTACCTCAGTCAGTCAGGTACATATCCTTTTATATATATATATATAGATGAACGCCAGCGGCATGCACAAAAAAGCATGACTCAATGTCACGTTCCGCCTGAGCCGAGCGTGCAAGCGAGAGCTCCGAACTAGCGATAGAGAAACATGACCGGTCAAAGCGCTGTGCTGGAATTTTACATTTGCTTTATTTCATAAAAGTATGCTACTTTTCTTCAATGTTTTCTTATGACGATATCACGTAAAATTATCTTTTGTAAACGGACTTTATAAACAACCAGTCTTTTTGTTTTAAAACAACTGGTGACATTTGGATGATTGCGACAGAAATACCACTAATGTCCTATTATCATCAGCTGTCATTCGCAGGAATTTTCGACGTTAAAAACATCGACGTTGATATCGACGCTAACATCGATACAATAGTATTTGATAACTGTCGGAAGAGAAACATTAATATTTTTGAGAGGTTTACATTAACTGACTATTCATGAATATGAATATTCTAATCTCCTGAAACTAATTTGATTAGTAAGTGACTAATCTTAAATTACTGTTAAAAACTTTGTTTTGTATATTTTTAAGTCTTAATTTATTGAATTAGCAGCAAAATCACTACTTCAGTACTTCTAATGAAGTCTAGTTTTGGTTACCTTTATAAACTATTGTTAATCATAACTAATCTGAGTTATTCATGTTACCAAGGACTTGACATCAATGTCAAACATTGATGTTTTCTTGCTAAGCAACTATTAATGTTGGGCGTTATAACAAACAGCAGATAATATAACACGTTATAAATTTCTAATGTTCTAATCATTATTTATTTTTAACACTGACTGTTATTTATAATATTCATTATCTGCTATGAAAATGGCGTGTAGCGCCTCGTTTCGGTAATGATCGGATATATTTAGTAGTTATTCGGCTTACATCGAGTTCAGCCAAGGTCAAATAAAATAATGATGGCGAACTTCACCTCGTACAACCTCGCACAAATATGACCTTTAACTCAATGGCAGAAAGGCCAAATATTACTTACATTAAAATATAACTAATAACGAAAATGATTATTTTTTGGTTCATATTAGTCTGAACTTCGTTAATTTTGTCATTGTATTATATTTACGTTGAAATAATATAATATATATTGCAGCAGTTTAAAATAACAGTTAAAAAAATATAATATAACGAATAATTCATTATAAAAATATAATGTGTTTTATAATTATCCTTGGATATTAGGGTGAACAGTAAAACTATAACTAGAATGGAGTTGCTCTAAAAAAAGAGATTTATTACATAAATTAATGTTCACACTTTTACAAACATTCTTTAACATCAATCAATCACAAACTCACCTGAAAAGAGAAACAACATTTAAAGCTATTGTTTCACCAGTTCGTATTGATTAAATTAAATATTAAAATATATTGTTCTCCCTTGTCTTTAAGAGACGTCAATGTCATAGCTGAATGAAGTGTCACTCACTTCATTTACAAAAATATAACAGTAACGCCCAACACTAGCAACTATGAATATCTAGTATCTAGGTGCAGTTCTCCTAAAATTGTTATTTTTAACCAAAAATTATGTCTTTTTTAAAACCAGCGTGTAAAGCCGTAATTTTGCTGTGAGATGTAAGCTTGGACTTTATAATGCACGTTTATTGAAGTGGCATCCATGAACAACCCCTATTTATTTTATAAATGGAATTTAAAAAAAATGTGTTGATACGGACAATGATGATTAGTGTAGAATAATGATAAGCAACTGGAGAAAAATGATGGTGTGGTACCAACAATGATTCTTTACAACAGAATTGAAATTAAATACTTATTTAGCTTCACGCTGTATTACTAGTGGGAAAGTCAGAGAGAACGGAACCCCAAACGCTACGGTCTCTATATACCTCTTTCACCTCGTCCACTATCATCAACTTTTCATACATGTCATCTGGGGCGTCCTCATGCTTTTTACGTGATTTTTCTCCATCATTATCTTTGATGCTGTATTTTCGAAGGTCAACCGAGGCCTCCCCCTATCTTTGTTACCGCTCACTTTTTCTTTATTAATCTTTTTTCACGTCACGTTCTATTATATTCTCACCGTGAAAAGTATGATTGACTTAAGCCTAGCTGATCAGTATATTTAAGGTTAAGTTGTAGACACTCAAGTGCTTAGGATGCTATCTTGGGAACAGACCAATATGTAATCGTTGCTATAATAAGGAGTCTGTTTCATTTTGAGGTACGAGACGTCCAAACTTGGAGTCGAATTATCGCATAAGAAGCTGGAAG
>DWLH01002141.1:0-11294 GCA_018249795.1 Heliconius telesiphe telesiphe | reverse complement strand
GGAGTGACAAGGTTGCTTACCTCAATGGGAAGCAGTTAACCCGAAGACTGGCCGAGGCAAGACTGGTCGAGTCGACTGGATCCTGACGACACTGCCCGGTCTGGAGACTGGCAGCGACAGGGCTGATGGCGTCAACTGGGTCAGGCAACACTGCCAGGTCCGAAGACTGGCAGAGACGTGGCTGGTGCCGTGGTCAACAGGAACCAGATCACACTGCGCCACCAGAACACTGGTAAAGACAGGGCTGATTTCGTCGACTGACATCAGGTCTCACTGCTGGGCCCGAAGACTGGCAGATTTGTAGCTGGTTACGTTGACTGGAACCACGTCACACTATCTGGCCCGAAGACTGGCAGGCAAGGAACAGCATCACCAAGGCTGCGTAGATTTCACAAAAGAATGCAAAACTTACCGTACATTGCTATTAACAATTGCTAAATAAAGCGAAGGAGCATTCTATAAACAGGTTAATATTCGTGTCCAGGCTTTTTGCCATTTTTAATTAGTTTAGACATTTTTTTCTATTATCATCGTACAACTGCATATTAAGGGCAAGTTAGGTCGTTTAAGTAATTCTTGTAAGCAACTGAAACTTATTTTTCATTATCTAAATCATTGTTATCATATTCTTACCAAGTGAATTTTCGGACAGGGGGCAGAGACTGTTTGCATTGCACTGCAGAGACTGAACTTGCTGCATAGACTGGCACCACGTCATACTGCTGGGCTGAGACTGGCAGAGTCGTGGCTGGTTGTGTCAACTGGAACCAGGTCACAACTGCGCGACCCGCTGACTGGCAGCGACGAGGCTGGTTGCTTCGACTGGATCAGGACACACTGCCAGGTCCGAAGACTGGCAGATACAGGGCTGGTTGCATCGACAGACACCAGGTTATACTGCTAAACCCGAAGATTGGCAAAGACTTGGCTGGTTGCATCGATTGGAACCAGGATAAAGATCGATAAATAGTCTTAAATTTAAGAACCTGTAATAAACGACATTAATTTTGTTTGAAAGAGCAAGCGAACCACATTTTTAATTTTATAATAATGTAGGCACATTTCATATTTAGTTTTTATTTTCTTTTGTCCTCTTAAATTTTTACCTCTTACTTTTGATAGTTCATCAAATTTCTTGCGCTTGTCTCATTGGATAGCTTCATTTTCTTCAATAATGAAATTGTAATATTATATATAGTGGTGTAGACCACGAATCTAGGAGTGAAACCAATGGAGAACTTTCTGTACATTGCTACTTTTAGATGCTGAATAAAATAAAAGACGATTGTATAAACAAGTTAGGTTATAGACTTTTTTTCACTATTTTCAATTTGTTAAGAGGTTTTTTTTATATTATCAACGTTACGTTACGTTTTTTATATTAACACCTATGTAGTTTAAAATGGTCCAATTTATACTTATTTGCCTCGAGCCTGAATAGATTAAATTTCCGAGCATTGTCGAGTCGCCTATAGATTGTTTAAGTAGTACGAGAAGAATATTCTTCTGTTCGATTGATCTGGATTGTAAGCGTTTTCAGCCTTCAGTCAAGTAGAATACGCATTCGATGTCGAGTGACTTGCCTGTTTAAAATCAATATTATTGCGTACTTTAGCAGCCTCGTATTACAGCAGCCGAAAAGACACCATCAGCTCGGCTCTAGCTTTCTCGGCAACCAGTCGGCAGCGCGACTGCTATGTTGGTTTTGACTAACTCGGTGATGACTCATGTAATAAGACATACCGTGTACATAAAACAAGATTACAGAATAAAAGACAATATTGAAATAAAATTCATTAAAAATATTGTTATAAAATATTTAATTTGTCATACTTAAATACATGTTACAATTTAATATTTAATATGAATGAACTTTAAATTTCAGTTATTATTATATTTATTAAATAGTTAATGGAAATATTATTTAACAATAAATAAAATAAACTAATAAATGCATGATACCGTAGTAGACCCATATTGCTGCTAGCTGCTACCGCGCCCCAAGCGGCACCCAAGATGGTAGCCGTCAGATGCAGTTCCACGCGATGGGGCGCGAACGGCGATGGGACTGTAATTAACATATATGTTACATTTTAAAACATTCTACATACTCGTATGTTACAGATTTCAATTACGATTTTACTATACCTAACTAACAACGTTCTCACCATGGTAAGAATCTTTTCCGTCGAGTATCCCATAATTTTGGGTCCTCAGCAGCTTCGACATGCTTGCCCTTCGGTCTTCATCTGAATGAATATTGTTCTGCTTTAATCGTCGTTTTCTTCAATCTTCTTTTGCTTCGTTCTTCATCTGTTTCAGTCTTCATCTGCTTTAATCTTCTTCTGCTTCGGTCTTTATTTGCTTAATTTTTCTTTTGCTTTGCTTTGGAGACCAAAGCTTCTGTCTCTATTTCCGTCAGTCTTTTTTTATTTTGGTTTTCACCCGCTTCGGCCCTGCTTCAGTTTTCATCTGCTTCAGTCTTCATCTGCTTCAGTCATCATCTGCTTCAGTCTTCATCTGCTTCAGTCTTCATCTGCTTTAGTCCTCATCTGCTTCAGTCTTCATCTGCTTCAGTTTTTATCAATTTGGATCTTTATTTATTTCAATCTTAATCAGCTTCGGTCTTAATTTTTTTGGTTTTCATCCGCTTCAGTCTTCATCTATATCAATTTCCATTTGTTTCAGTCTTCATCTGCTTGGATCTTTATTTATTTCAATCTTAACCTGCTTTCGGTTTTTATCTGCTTTGGTCTTCATTTGCTTCGATCTTCATTTGCTTAAGTTTTCAACTGCTTGGGTCTTTATCTGCTTCAATCTTCATCTGCTTCATCTTCTTCAATCTTCTTTTGTTTAGGTTTTCACCGGCTTCGGTATTCATTTGTTTCAGTCTTCATCTGTTTCTGTCATTATGTACTTCGGTCCTGTTTCTATCTTTACTGCTTTGGTCACCATCTGCTCCGATCTTCCTTTGCTTAGGTCTTCTTCTGCTTTGGCCTTCATCTGTTTTAGTCTTCATATGCTTCGATCTAAACCTGCTTCGGTCTTCATCTGCTTACGTCTTCATCTGCTTACGTCTTCATCTGCTTACGTCTTCACCTGCTTACGTCTTTATCTGCTTACGTCGTTATTTGTTTACGTCTTTAATCTGCTTAGGTCTTCATCTGCTTATGTCTTTTCTGCTACATTCTTCATCTACTTAAGTCGTCATCTGCTTCGATCTTCATCTGCTTCTTTGGTCATCTGCCTCTATCTTCTTCTGGCTCGGTCTTCTTTTGTTTCAATTTTCACCCGCTTCAGTCTCATTTATTTCGGTCTTCATCTGCTTCAGTCTTCACCTGCATCAACCTTTAACTGCTTTAATCTTCATCGGCTTCAATGTTCATCTGCTTCAATCTTCATCTGCTTGGTCCTTATCCGCTTCGATCTGCCTTTGCTTCGGTCTTCTTTTGTTTACATTTTTTAACGGCTTCGGTTTCATTTGTTTTGATCTTCATTTACTTGGATCTTTATCTGCGTGGGTCTTCATCTTCTTGTGTCTTCATCTGCTTGAATCTTTATCTGTTTAGGTCTCCATCTGGCTTAGTCGTCATCTGCTTCAATCTTCTTCTGATTCGTTCTTTATCTGCTTCGGTCTTAATCTATTTCCGTCTTAATCTATTGTGTGTTTATCTTTGCCTTATTTTTTGCCTTATCTTCTGTTCATCTATTTGTTTCTTCGTATGTTTAGGTAATCGTGTGCTTTGGTCTCTTTCGCTTTTTTCTACTTGATGCTTATCTTGTTTTGCTTCAGTCTTTATCCACTCGGATCTTCATCTACTTGGGTATTTGTCTACTTGTACGGTTTTCAATAGCATTAGTGTTCTTTTAAATCAATGTATAGTTTTGATTCACTATCTATGTCTTCGTTATTTTTATCGGTCTTCGTTTCAGTTTTCACTATGTACAGTCCTCAACTTTGTTGGGCTTTATCTTTATTCTTCATTTTCAGGTTTTATTGTTTGGATGTTTATCTTCTTCGGTCTTTACTTTTTCAGCTTTTTATTCTTGATTTAAAAAGTTGTCTAATATTAATTTGATAGTGTTTGACTATCATTCTGTTTTGTATTCATCTAATAAATTTATTTTGGCATTTCTATTAAAGAACATTATTTTATTTGGCAACATTTAGAAACTTCTTAGTTTTAAGTTTAGAAAATTCTTAGTCTCCATTTTGTTTTTAGTTCAACTTTAATTTTAGTATTTCTCTTCTTTAGCATTCATTAATTTTTTTATCTTTTTATTTTTAACTTCCTGCTATTCAATGTTCTCTTACTTCTGGAGCTTACGACACCTTTTGCTTTTAGTCTGTGTCTTTACTTCTTGTCTTCTGTTTCCATCAATTGTCTTTTTGGGAGTCTTTGTCATTTATAATTCTATATTATATTATTAGCAAGGCTCAACCTATATAATACATGCAACATCAGTAATCTTCTGTCTTCTTCGTAACAATAGTAATCTTCTGCAAATCATTTTATGACTGCTGGTATAATTTGTTTATTTGAATTCTTGTCTTATTGTGGAAGTATATTTTTTTTTAGTTTGAATGTATTTAATTTGATATTTTGAACCATTTTATTATTTCTCTTTATTGTGCTATGAGTTTTTTCCAGTTCTGTGTGTATTATGAATCAGCAGGCAACATTCTCATTTCATATTATGACGAGACATATATTTCTTTTATCGTCTTTAATTTTTTATTCTTTCTAAATATTTAATAATTTGTCCAAATGCAACTGCATTTGTTGTATTAATGGGTAGCTTCAATTATATCAAGATTTTGCACTTGAATCCCTAAACTACAAGCCTAGGAGCAAAAACTAATACAATGCAGAACTTACCGTATACACAGTTCTTGAATCAAATATCTTTCTATTTATAATATGCCTCTCATGACTCGTTGGCCATTTTTTATAAGCTTAGGATTAATTTATATCACCATTATTACCGTGTTTATAAATTAAGCCATTGTCCGGCCTGAAAACTGGCTGGTAGACAACACAGTCACCTAAACCGCGCAGAGTTAACCACAGAGGCCAAAAGTGAAGTTTCTGGCAGAGCCTATAAGCACTAACTGGAATTAGACTACATTACACAACCTGAAGACTGCAGAGGCAGAGTTGGTCGAATCGACTGGACCCAGGTCACATTGCCCAGCCCGAGAATGGTAGAGATGAGGCTGGTTGCGTCAATTGGAACCAAGTCACATTGCCCGGCCTGGAGGTTGGTAGACAGGGTTGGTTGCGTCGACTGAAACCAGGTCACACTGGCTGGGCCGAAGACTGGTACGCAGACAGGCAGGCAGGCAGCACGGCCACTAAGACCATGCAGAGTTTGCCGCAGAAGCCAGATGTGAAGTGTGTAGTAAAGAACGGGGCTGAATGCGTTGACTGGGCCAGTTCACACTTCGTGTCCTGAAGACTGGAGGTGGCTTAGCTGCGTCGCGTGGAACCAGGTCACACTGCCCAGTCCGAAGACAGGCAAAACATAGGTCTGGTTGTGTCAACTGGAACCAGGTTACCGGGTCACACTGCGCGACCAACAGGCTGCCGACTGGCAGACGGGCAGCAACAGGAGTGAAAGATCTGGCAGATTTGTCTGTTCTAGCAAAAAATAGAGCTAATTGCGTTAACTAGAACCAGGCCATACTGCTCAACGCAAAGACTTGTAGAGCCTCGTAAACCAGGAGTAGAAGTTCTGATGGACATCGGGGCTAACTACGCTGATTGGAACAAATTCACACAGCCCTATTTGAAGACTGGCAGGCAATCAGTTACCAGAAATGCGTACAATTGTCAGCAGAAGCAGCAAAAATTACGCATCACCTGTCAAAAAAACTGGTAAACTAGGTATATATTATAAGTAGCACTTCCTGCAACGGTTTAAACTACTGGCGTAGAATGGACTCTCTTGTTCAAAAGACTTGACATTCATAGTAGATACATTTTGAATACTTTTAGAGATGTACAGAATTAGCTTTATTAGGAAAATTATATTGGCGCTAGTCTTGACTTGCATTCTGGATACTACCAGTTGATGACCCAAACTGGAAAAAAGCCATTGAGCGCAGGCATAGATGCAGAGCTGAGAAAGAAAGTTTAGCAAGAAAAATGTGCTAACTACAATCTATACAGATGGTTATCACATGCGTTCTCACTGGAACATATTGCATGCTCTTTCCACTCCAAAACACATAATACCGCATAAAAGAACGTAATATAATAAAATCACTGCACTTGCATAACTTGTGATTCCACATTGCATACAAGCTAAGCAGGCAGGACGCACTCTAGATACTTACAAACCATACCAACAATGTTATTGAAGGAACATGCTGCATATTCGCTATGTTAGAAACGTTGTTCGTTGTTATTGATATGCATATATTATATAATAAAATTTTAAGCCTTCATGTAATATCACTCGTAGTATGGCAGGATCATTTACATATATGGCTTCAGGTATTCTTCAATTATCATAAACATGGATAAGTTCATAGTTACCAATATTTTATGGAAACCTAAACCTACTGCACATCCTTTTGTCTGAAGTATGTTTATTAGTCGTAACTTACATTTCAAGAAGCTGGAATGTTATCAGTAGTTTTTTTGTATATCTACATAGATTTAAGATCTCTTTACGTCCATTAACACAAATCCATTACAAAACATTAGAAATTTGTGGAAATATTTAAACAATTTTCACATCCATTTTATATCTTACTATTCAATTATTATTTATTAATCAAAGCCTTTTTTTATTTTGGGACAGGCGAAAATTGTTACAAGCAACTGTTCTGTGTAGCTTAATAAAAATTCCCTATAATAATCATTTTATTTTTATATTTGTATATACTTATACCCTAAAAATTATAATGTCGAACATTTCAATTAAAATGTCAATGTAAGTTTTACGTAGTGTAATAATTTTAGGTTCCCATATAAATATATTTCATATATCATGAAAACATAACTTGCTTCAAGCAAGTCGAATGAAAAAAAATTCAATATAATATTGTTATTTTCACAAAAATATTAAATTTGTGTACATAATTTTATAGATTTTTCCAATGTGTAGTGCTTAATCATATAAATTTTGAACTATATTCTGGTATTTTAATAGGTCCAATAGCTAGTTTTTATAAAATCTAACTATAAAAATAATTAAGAAAAGCAGCATTTTAAATTAAGTCGGCTTATCTTATATACATACATATATACTTAGTTGACGATAAAATTCACAAATGTAAATAATACCTTTTAGAATGCTAGCATGCAGGTCGCATATGTAAATAAACTGACTGGTAGTAAAAATATTTTTTTAAGTACCTCGTTGTTCCTTCCAGTTATTTCGTGAAGATTAAGTGGTATTTTAAGTGGTACTACAATTTCCTTGTCTCAATATACAGATTGTTAAATAAATACTTTCATATTATCTTCAGAGGAATATGTAGGCACATACCTAATGGTTTTTATTTGAAAATATTGGATTGTCCTTAATGAAGGAGTTTGTATGTAGATGTTATATTTCACATGAATTGATGAATCTGAAAAGGCTAAAAATTATTTTTCCCAAGATACCCTCTATTGGACAACATATGACTACGTTGGGTCAAATTTGACTATGGTTGCCTTTTGAATCTAAATATTTTATCAGGAGTAAGTATATCCATTATTTGTCTTTATCTCTTACCTTACCTCTATATTTTGTCAAAGAAGGACGTGATAGAATGATGCACAGATTTAACAAACTTGGAATGCTATGAACTACTTCATATTTATCAAGCATCGTGTATCTTACAATTTGAGAGTTAAATAAGTATACTGGCAATAAATGCATTACTTTCGGTTGAATGAATTAGTTGTGTCAGGAACATGGCAATGGGGCGAGACATTTCCAGGTTTCTTTCTATATTCAATAGAATTTAGATTGTAACTCGTGTCATTCATGTCGGGGGAACTGTGAAACGTACATACAAAAATCAATAGTCTGTTCAATGATCATTTTCGCTCTAAATATGTTTAAAAGCTTTTGTGCTTACCTATTACTCAAATTGTCATTATAATTTCACCATGAGATCTCACAATAATTAAAGGTTTTGTTTCTTTTTTAATAATTAGAAATTTTCTTCCATAGTATCACAAAACAACCTTGTTTCTCATTTATGTGTGAATTTTAGTTTTATTATGTGTTATCATATTATAATATAATATATTATTTTATTTTTTTAATTAAATGTATAGGTATTCATTATTAACACAAACGAACCGTAGCCACTGAAAGGAAAAATTGGAGGAAGGCTGTGGCAGATATTATTGAAGCAACCTAAGTACCCTAAGAGTCCGCTTGTGGCTTTGTATTATAACTTGCAAAATATTAGTTTTCTTTTCAGAAGAACCTTATAATACCCATCCATTATCCCAAATACACGTCAGTTTTAATTGTGAATATCAAAATGTAGTTTCTAGCTTCAGAATGTTCTTGCAATCGACACATTTTAAAGCGAAAAGTAGGTTTACGAAGCAAAGTTAAACCATTATAAGATTACGTTGTTGTTCTCATACATTTTCACTTTTATACGAAGTTCATTTGCATTCCTGTAGACGACTTAAAACCAAAGAAAATAGGGGCGAATGGTTTCGACAATATATTCACGTATAGAAAAATTTGCCCTTTTTTATTATTTGATAATTATAAAAAATACGTCTCAATTGAATTAATGTTTAGGGCTTTTATTAAAAACAAGTGTGTCTGCTATGCAACGAATGACTCACTAGTTTCATCTAACTTACTTGGCTAAATCGATAATGCGTTGAACTTATCGACTTCGCCGCTCGCCATTGGGCAGACTCCATGCTCTCTCCTATGCACAGGAGACGACTCAACTTGCGTAGTTGGCCACTCGACACGCCTTAACAAACGAAAGAACACACAAATACGAAAAGCCCGGGTCTATTTGGATCGGTTTTATACATGTTGAAATTATTACGTAATTTCCTAACTTTTACCTAAAGTGAGCTGATACCGGTATGGTTGCATGGAGCATGGTTCGGGCGTTGTATTTCGTTGCAGGGCAGCATGCCGTGCCGTTGCGAACTTTAGCAGCCTCGTATACAGCAGTCGAAGAGACACCATCAGCTCGGCTCTCGCTTTCTCGGCAACCAGTCGGCAACGCGACTGCTACGTTGATCTTGACTAAGTCGGTGATGACTCATGGAATAACACATACCGTGTACATAAAACAAAGTTACAGAATAAAAGAAAACATTGAAATAAAATCCACTAAATATGTCATTTTTTAATATTTTATTTGTCATACTCGAACACATATTACAATATAATATTCAATATGAATCAATTAAAATCCACTAAATATGTTTTTTTTAAATATTTTATTTGTCATACTCGAACATGTGTTACAATATAATATTCAATATGAATAAATTTTAATTGCAATCTCTTATATCTTATTTAATAGAAAACTGAAGTATTATTTAACTATTTAAATAAAATAAACTAATAAATGCATGATACCATTACAAGCCCATATCATGGCTCGCTGCGACCGCGTCCTAAGCGGCAACCAAGATGGCGGCCGTCGAATGCAGACCCACGCGAAACGCAATATGACTGTAAAATAGAAAACAACCGATATGTATTTGGTTTAACGTAATATAGTTCCTTGAATTCCAGCGCCCAAAGTGCTAACCATAACAAACTCTTGTAACATTTTACTTTAATTATTTTTTGGGCAATGTGTGTTGAACGTCGGGATTCAACGCCGCGATGTGCCCCGACACCAGAGCGAAGAAATGAAAATATACATTTTAAATAAATATATCACTTCCTCGAGTGAGGATCGAAACAACCAGTCGATTTTACAGTCACTTTTTGTGCGAATGCGCTATGACTGGGCTATAGTATATTATTATATAACATACATAAGATTCAATAACAATATACTATATTAAAATCTCACCATGCCAAGAATCTCTTCGCTTGTAACTGCTTCGGTATCCATCTGCTTGGACTTCATCTGCGTCGATCGTCTTCTGCTTTAGACTTCAACTGCTTCGGTTTTCGTCTGCTTCAATTTTATTTGCTCCGGTCTTCGTCTGCTCAATCTTTATTTGCTTTGGTCTCCATCTGCTTCGATCTTCTTCTGCTTCTGTCTTCTAATGTTCCGGTCTATATCTGCTTAGATTTTCTTAAGTTTCGACTTTCTTTTAAACACAAGAAAGTCGTTTACTATATGCTTCGGACTTCAATTATCAAATCATCA
Organism: Heliconius telesiphe telesiphe; assembly: GCA_018249795.1. Classification (NCBI taxonomy): domain Eukaryota; kingdom Metazoa; phylum Arthropoda; class Insecta; order Lepidoptera; family Nymphalidae; genus Heliconius; species Heliconius telesiphe. The sequence goes on along the minus strand of DWLH01002141.1, from coordinate 973 downwards.
TCTACTTCAATCTTCATCTGTTTCGGTATTTATTTGCTTCGGTTTTTCTGCTTCAATCTTCATCTGCTTTAGTCTTCATCTGCTTCGGTCTTCATCTGCTTCGGTCTTCATCTGCTTCGGTCTTCATCTGCTTCGGTCTTCACCTGCTTAGGTCTTCATCTGCTTCAGTCTTCATCTGCTTCAGTCCTCACCTGCTTCAATCTTCATCTGCCTCGGTCTCCATCTACATTAATCTCCATCTGCATCGGTCTCCATCTGCTTCGGTCTTCATCTGCTTCGGTGTTCATCTGTTTCGATCTTCACCTGCTCCGGTCTTCATCTGCTCCGGTCTTCATCTGCTCCGGTCTTCATCTGCTTCGGTCTTCACCTGCTTCAGTCTATACCTGCTTTGGTCTTCACCTGCTTGTCTTCATCTGCTTCTGTCTCCATCTGCTTCGGTCTTCATTTGCTTCGGTATTCATCGGCTCCGGGCTTCATCTGCTTCGGTGTTCATCTGTTTCGATCTTAACCTGCTCCGGTCTTCATCTGCTCCGGTCTTCATCTGCTCCGGTCTTCATCTACTCCGGTCTTCATCTGCTTCGGTCTTCGCCTGCTTCAGTCTATACCTGCTTTGGTCTTCATCTGCTTCTGTCTCCATCTGCTTCGGTCTTCATTTGCTTCGGTATTCATCGGCTCCGGGCTTCATCGGCTCCGGGCTTCATCTGCTTCGGTCATCATCTGCTTCAGTCTTCATCTGCTTTAATCTTCATCTGTTTCGGTTTTCATCAGCTTGGGTCTTCATCTGCTTCGGTCTTCATCTGCTTCGGTCTTCATCTGCTTCGGTCTTCATCTGCTTCGGTCTTCATCTGCTTCGGTCTTCATCTGCTTCGGTCTTCATCTGCTTCGGTCTTCACCTGCTTCGGTCTTCATCTGCTTCGGTCTCCATCTGCTTCGGTCTTCATCTGCTTCGGTCTTCATCTGCTACGGTCTTCAT
>DWLH01002140.1:0-11294 GCA_018249795.1 Heliconius telesiphe telesiphe | reverse complement strand
TTTCTTCGCTCTGGTGTCGAGGCAAAGCGCGGCGTTGAGTTCTGCCACTCAACACGCAATGCCTCCAAAATTCAGCAGAAAGTGGGGAACGGAGTGTCTTAACACTAGGTTCCCTCTGCCTACCCTGTTGTGTGCGGGATACAGCGTGAAGCTAAAAAAAAAAAAACAATAGATTCTATCAACATCTTCATCATTTTCTATGGCTTCGCTCGAGGGTTACTGCGTACAACGGTTATGGTCTCCTTGATCCACCGCTTGACGCATCGCCAGAACTAAAATGTTAATCGTGCGTATGATGTCGTTTGAATGGCGGTACATGTCATATGATTCATTTAAATTGAGTTTGCCTTTGCATAGAAACACGGGAATACTTCATTATTAAAAAAAGCCCGACTGCATAAAACAAAAAAAAAACAAACGCAATAGTACATCAGGATCACGGGAGTCGGGACTTTTTTTTCTTTGACCAAGTACCCATTTAAATTTTTCAAGTTTTTCTTATATAGATTTCATAGGTAAAAAATAGAATATAGAGTATTATTATTATCGTCTGGTAATCCTAATAAACTATTGGGCGTTTATTTTCTTTTTAGTTTTATGCAGTCGGGGTTTTTGATTTTATTAATCAATTTTTTGTTAGGATTCATAATCTTAATGATAATCATGATATACCTTTTTGAAATCCTTGTATTGAGATCTTGAATTTGTTACCTATATTATGGTATTCGAAACCTTTTTTTTTCCTTTATCTAACGTCACGGCAAACACTAGGGATGCTAAGACGAATCTAACGATACCTCAATTATGTAAATCCGTTCAGCGGTTCTGGATATATGAGGTAATAAAGAATATAACATACATACATACATACATACAAGATACGCGCAAAAAACATTATTCTTCCTTAACAGTCGGGAATAAGCCACTTAATATATAAGCACCTAAGAATAGTTCAAAACATGGCGTATAAACAACCGTATTCTTACTGATGCACAAAGTAATCATTTGTATTATTCCACACTTAGGAAAGAGAATTACTTATTTATAAAACGTATAGAATTATCGTCCGACGATAATTATCGTACGACGATAATTCTTAGTAATTCTCTTTGGGTAGTGGAAATTTGTCAAAATCTTCCTACAGAGATGCTAACAACAAATATAAGTTGTAACAAGCGTATAAAAATTTCGACGTAGCTCGATGGTATGGATGATAGATGGTCGAGAATGTATGGCTTAGTGGTCAGAGGGCCTGGTCGGTTTCCAGGAGGCGCGGGTTCGAGTCCCGCTACGTTCAAATTTTTATACGTTTTCTAAATAAGTATTACTCATTTATATACCTACTATGTAAAATATATTTTATGCAGTTTGGCTTTGTTTTAATAATTATGATAGTAAAATCAAAACACATCCATGCTTCAATTCCACGTAGAACTGTCATAAAATCTACATAAATTTGCAGTTTTCTTGTTATTGTAAGAATTTTATGAGATGAAAAATTGTTTATTTATTGTCTATTGGCTATCTTGAATTCCTGATAAAAGTATTTGTGTAATTGTGTATTTTATGTAATAATTACATTCAAATATTTTATAATGATAATTAGACTTGTATTTATTACTAGCGGCCCGCCCGCGGCTTCTTGTACTTGGTGAACATTTAAGTAAATCGGTTCAGTACTTTCAGAGATTTACGTGACCATACATGTAGACAGAGAGACAGACAGACAAGAAATTCAAAAACATATTTTAAAAAAAAATGAAATTATTTTTTTTGCTTTCTATTATTCTTTTTAAGTGTCCCTATATCCATTTCAGATAAAATTACTAAATGTACAGACAAAATATTTTTACTGTCTTATTATATACAGAGATTAAGGACTAGCTTTTGGGAGAGAAATTTCTTCGTATATTTTAACTTTTCAATATTTTGTCGATTACTTAATTTTTGATAAAGCATGTACCTACATATTTATTGTTAATAAATTTGTATAAGTGAATAACAAAGAAACTTTTTAATATATTTAAGTTTATTATATGCAGTTCTATTACACAATAGCACAATAACAAAAGTAATATTCTAATAAAGGTTGCATAATATTATACGTTAATACGGCTTTGAATTTACAAAATGTTAAAAAACTTCAAGTATGTCAGCGTAACATGGAAAGGAGCATGCTTAATATTAAGAGAAAGGACAGAGCCAAATTGAATGATATTCGCCAAAAAACAAAGTTTGTAGAAGTTAAGATACTTCTACAAACTTTGTTTTTTGGCGAATATTATTGGCAAAATTAAAAAACTAAAATTGAAATGGGCAGGGCATCTAATGAGAAGCAAAACCAACAAATGGGCAAAACTGGTGGCAGAATGGTATCCAAGAGAGGGTAAGAGAAGAAGAGGAAGACCTCCGAAAAGATGGGATGAGGATCTAAAAGTGGCTGCGGGAATATTGTGGGTGAGGAAAACCCTCGATAGAAACATGTGGAAAGCTTTGGGGGAGGCCTATGCTAAGGCAAAACAATCTTTACCGGTGTCAATATTATAAAAAAAAAAAAACTGTATTATGATTATTTAGATTGTTAATAAAGGCTTTATTATTATTATTATAATATAATACGTTAGCATTTAGCCTCTCAACTTCAGTACAATGCACATACATAGCTACGTGTGGCTTTTCACCGTAATCTTCTGATTAAACAATACTAAGTCATTTATTTTATGATAATCCTATTAATGTATACAAACGCTTTTTATATTTATTAAATTTACGCTGTATCTCTTATATGGGGAGGCAGAGGGAACCTTAAAAACTTCGTAAGATTATGTGCCTCTCCGCCATCACGGCCCCAATTTTTATCATTCATTTCATCACATTCTTATAATGTTTGTGTTATTTCACTGGGCCTACTACATTAATAGTAATGTAAAATAAGTATAAATTTTATAGTTTGATTTTATCGTTTTAGACAATACAAAGTTAATTTCAAAAAGATAGCATAGTGTATCAAGTTGAACTTAAAATATAAACGTGTGATTTATTCATTAAAAAAGTATAAAATATAATAAAAGTAACATAAATATGGTTCTTCTGTGTTACATTTAAATATATAATATATATAAATATTTTCACTCACCACGCAATGCCTCCAGAATTCGGCAGAAAGTGGGGAACGGTGTGTCTTAACACTAGGTTCCCTCTGCCTACCCTGCTGTGTGCGGGATACCGCGTGAAGCTGATTATTTTTTATAAATCAGCTTTAGCATTTTTTATTGGATTCTACAGAAAATATACAAAGGAATTATTCATTTTAAATTAATTGAATGAACTTATAAATAAATAATAGACATACAACAAAAACTGTCATATTCTTAACTTTAGAATATGGTTCTTTTATATATTTACAATCGGACAGCGTTCCTTTAGAATCCAAACGAACGCTGTCCGACTGTAAAACCATTGTCATACATACGAGTAGCTGTCGACGCTACTCACAAATCACAAAACGGATTTCGAATGGTTCACAGTGGACGCTTGCCATTCAACAGATATGTATATGTATATAACTGTTTGAGATGAGTTTTTCCCGCTCATCTTTTACTTTTACCAAATCAAATCAAATCAAATCAAATCAGATTTACACTGTATCCCGCACATAGCAGGGTAGGCAGAGTTAAGACACTCCGTTCCCCACTTTCTGCTGAATTCTGGAGGAATTGCATGTTGAGTGGAGAAACTCAACGCCGCGCTTTGTCTCGACACCAGAGCGAAGAAATGAAAATATAAATGTAAATAAATATTTTATTTTCTCGAGTGGGGATCAAGCCCACAACTCCTCACTGGCCATACTTTTACCTATTTTAGTTATATGTGTAAGTAGATTCATATATTTTTGGTCATATTTTTGAAGTAAAAATGTTTATGCTTAGCTCCTTACTGGTCAATACAAATTCCTAGACTATAAGAACTATGGACAAGGATCTTAATTTTTCCATAGAAAATTATATATGCTAGAAAAATAAAACACAAAATATTTCTTAGTCAAAAACTTCTAAAGAACATATTTTATGTAATTATTCATATAAAAATATTTCCTTAAGCTTTTAAGTGTAATTATATTTAACTACAGCTTTATGCTGGATTATTAATTAAAATTAATGAAAGGATTCATTTGAAGCTTAACATCAAACTTGTTTATATGATTAATGGGTTTTTTTTTCATAAGATAACCTACTAACATTTCTTTAATTGAGCGATAATATAAAGCTGTTTCAAGAGATATAAAAAGCGATTTTTAAACTTACATTTCTTATAGTTAGTTATTTAATTATTAGATTGAGTCTGCAAAAGTTACTCAATTAATTCAAATAGTAAAAGTAGATAGTACATGTTGATTTAAGTACCTACATATGTACCTACATAAGTGCCTACATGTTCTTTTTTTTTATATGTAAATTGTATATATATATATATATATATATATTTTCATGTGCAATAAAGTATTATTATTATTATAGTTATAATTATTTAAGCAACTAAGTTAACTATATTTCCGTTGAAGCGATTAAGTTACTTATATTTCCTTTGAAGGAAACACTAGCTTCTACTCGGGAGTTCTCTAGCGTTGATGTATTAAAATGATAATTGAACAGTGAGCTGATCGTCGTCTTTATTTAAGGGAATCAGTTTTACGCTGTATCCTGCACACGGCAGGGTAGGCAAAAGAAACCTAGTGATAAGACACTCCGTTCCCCGAAGTCGAATTCTGGAGGCATAGCGTGATGAATGGCGCAACTCAACGCGGCGCTTTTCCTCGATACCAGAGCGAAGAAATGAAAATATAGATTTAAATATATATTTTATTTTCTCGAGTTTCAGTTGCAGTCACACACCTGTGCCTCTGCGCCACGACTGGCCTCAAGGTTCACATAAGGGAATGCCGAAAGGCATTAATTATATAAAAAATTATATTGTTAATTATATTATTAATTATATTAAATTTAACGGCTTCATTGTTACATACATGCCAATGTAACAATGCCAATGAAGATATACTCCATTTTCATATTTTATACAGTTTGGTTGATCGTTTTATTTATTTTATGAAATAGCTGCTGAAAAAGTGCATTATACTAAACTTTTTTTTGACATACATTTCTTCACAATCAATTACTCTATCGGAACAGGGAAAAGAAAGTGATACACACAAAGATTTCTCTTTTTTAAATGAAAACGTCTCAAGTGCGAGTCGGACTTGCATACCGATGGTTCCGTACTAATCTCAGTATTATAGTACAACTTATAAAAGATGCAGAAGTTAAATTTGCAAGCGTATGCATTCATTTAATATGAAACAAACTACAAATATATCTTTGTTATGATTTTTTCTGTAGTCTGAAGGATCGTAGACCTGAATATTTTTTAATAATTTCAACTTAATATCTCCACGTGATCTCGAGATAAATGGTCTTGACAGACGGACAACAAAGTGATACTATGATGGTCCCGTTTTTACACAATATTGAAATAATATTTCTCAAATCAAAATTGGATAATTAACGTTTTAATTGTATCGTAGGTCAATTTAAAGCTGCAAATGCATAAGGCACAAGAAATGTCAAAGGAGACGGAAAGTTTTGGGCTCAGATGTGAAGAATTGTGATATGGTTTAAAAAGTTGGTAATTTTTTTCACTTTAACAACATTAACCAAAAAATATCAAAATATTATATATCCCAAATATACCAAAAATAATTGTTAATTTTAATTAATTCTAAGTATTTTAACACACTTATTAGTCCATATAATTACAGTATAAAAGAAGCAAATATCAATTAATTACTGAAAAACCAAAAAGAAATTAATTTGAATCGATTAAATCGATCATATTTTATAGTATATTATATTTTACATATTTTTTATTATTTTGCAGCTTGTCTAATGATTTTTGACACTTTTGGATATTTTTAAAGACTACTACTTTTTACTGATTTTTTTCAGTAATCACTTATTTTATTGGGGTTTGATTGTGCTGTGACCTTGACGCCACTTTTACCAAATCTGTAATAACTCAGGTCGCAGTATGTCATAACTGACAGAATTTTTTATATATGATATACCTGAATCTATTAGACCTGAATCTATTAAATTACACTATTTTCATCTCTTTACATTGTGGGCCCAAGAATGTATGCAATCGTTTCAGTCTCCTTTGTACGTTCGCTTGACCAGGCAACGCCGCGTCGTTATCGAATTTCCATGATTCAATTAAACGGCTCAAAATATTAGCAAATGTACTAGAAACGATAATAACTTATGATATAATTCAGTAATATCAGCTATATTACTGAATTAAATTATAAGTTATAATCGTAAAACTATAATATTTTATAGATATTCGGTACTTTATATTTGTTATATAAAAACACTGAATGCATATAATATCTTCTGTGTTTAGATGGTCTGAAATAAATCACACTCATTGATAGTTATTTTACCAGTATTAAATAATCCAGTTTTCATTCTCTACTTTAGTATTAAAATCAATACATCAATACACTACTTTCATTGACATGGATAAAGTCTTTTTTTTTCAGTTCACGCTGTATCCTGCATGTAGCAGGGTAGGCAGAGGAAGCCTAGTGATAAGACACTCCGCTCCATTACTTTCCACTAAATTCTGGATACCAGGGCGAAGAAATGAAAATTTTAATTATTTCAATACCTCGTGTGGGAATCAAACTCATAATCTGTCGCGTCTTCAATCACACGCTTGTGCCTCAATTTCTTAATTTAAAATATAAATTATATTTTTCAATTTCCCAATTATCAGCCACTGACACTAAGTGTCACTTAGTGTCAGTAGCTGATAATTGGGAAATGGGCAAGAAATATATAACGCAACAAATGGCACGTTTTGTAGGCGGTCGGGCCTTGAATTTAATTCAAAAAACAAAGAGAAGTAGTGGAATTTTTTATTGCTTTTTAAACTTTACACAGTTCAAAAGTTGAGAACAGGGTGTAAATAGTAATGCAGAAAGAGCTCACGGCGTAGGCCCCTATACGAAATGTTAACAATTGCTATTCTGATATTCAATGTCCAACAGTCATGGCTTATTGAAACTCGTTTGCAGATGGCTTTTTAAAATGAAATAACAATGTACAGTAAAGACTATTTGATGTTTTTATTTGAATACAAAAAATATATTAATTAACAGTAAAATAAAAAAAAAGTACCTGTAGTTTTTTGGGTTCCGTACCTATTAAGGAAAAAAGGAACCTTTATAGGATCACTTTGCTGTCCGTCCGTCTGTCTGTTTTTCTGTCTGTCGGTCTCTCAAAAGCCTTTATCTCAAGAACGCTTGGAGATATCCAGTTGAAATTCAAACCATAGACTTAGATCTACAGCCATATAATTTCCTAAAAAAACGTATTTCTACATTTACTTAAAAAATAAGTCTAATAGGATACTTTCGGTTAACCTAGAATTATGATTTTTCATCTAGTATCTACAGAAAGTACTAGTATATGAAAAAAAATGAAAACTATACATGTGTGGTTAAATCCTAAAAAATAAAAGGCTTAAAAGGGGAGAAAAATTTGGTATAAAAGCCGCTAGTTCAAGTGAGGTATCAGATGAAAGGGTTCTGGCTAAGCTAAGCATGAATTTCAGAAAAAACCCGAGACCTCAAATTTTTGTACGGAACCCTCGCACTTCTCGTACCCTTGCATTTTATCTACCAGATAGTGATAATGGAAGCACAATATTTCCACCATACGCCCAATTTATTTATATAGATGTGCTTATTTAACATACATTTACCACAGTGGCCATCGAGTCTTTAAACTTCTAACATCATATACAACTGATGCTGTCGTGTCGTGTCGTGTTTTGTAGCAAGACAATACGGCGTTTGAATTGAACAGCGTGAAGCTACAAAAAATGTGTACAGATATGATATAACAGATAATTATTATAAAACGTATATAATTGTGTTATTCACATTATGAAGAAACAAAATATTATTTAGAAAAATAACACACTTACTGTTAATTACAGCAGTTTAATTGAATTATGGAAATTTGAACATGACTTCGGTCGGAGCGGGAGCATAAATTCAACGACTCTTGTTTCTCGTTAATTTACGAGGCCAGAGACCCGTCTATTGTATAAAGCAAACACTATGGGGTCATGTAATCGAAATGGGGGTTGAATTAATACTTGTAATGATTGGTGTTCGTAAGTAAAAGCGATTGTTAGCAGATTATTGGATAATAAGTTAATTTATCTCAAATCAAAGAAGTTTTTATGTTCTTAAGATATTCTAAATATTTATTTATAAATTAATTAATTAAAAATAAATTAAGTTTATTTTATAGATATCAACGTTCCCATAGCAATTTCAATATCAGGTAAAGACATATTTATTAAGTGAATAATCAACCAATACAAAAAAATTCAAGTCTTAATTCAGTTTGATTTTTGAGTAATCGAAGGATCGATATACTTACATCCAAATACATTTCAAATTAAATAAACATTCAATTTAATCATAATAGTCACAGCTTTATTAGAGCACAACTTTTAATTAAAAACAGTATGTGTATGCCAAATATTGTTTAGAGTTAAAGTTTTAAATTCAGGTCATAACTTTAGTGGAATATTCATAGAGCTGGCGACTCATTTTCATTATACTGAGAATACTAGTACTAGTTAAAATGAAATATTATTCTGTGAAACAAATAACGATATACATATATTTCGTTATTTTTATTAAAATAATTTCGAAAAGTATATTTTTATACTCATTTTCATATAGGAAGAGATGATAAAAGAGATGAGAACTTAGAGCACTCTAAATCGATGAAATTTTATCACACTGTGACGAGATGTATCATTAATTTTTTTTGTTATAAAATGCCAATGTTTTTTTATTAAAAAGAGTTTGAGAGAGTTTAGAGACCTGTCGTGGCGTAGAGGCACAATAGTGCGTACAACACGCTGCGACTATAAATGCGACACTCTATTCTCCATAAAAAATAGAGATTATCCAAATTTAGTGGTGGAATTGACGCGCTCTGCCTTACCAGAATTTTCCTTCGTACTCGGAACGCGGTGAAGTCAGATGACGTCTTAGTACAACCGTTCAGTATACCAGTCGAAGGAGAAGTGAAGTCCGCATCGCTCGTTTCCACTATAACAAGAACGACGTGTTATTTACCCCCCTAAAAGCTGACTATTGATAAAAAATAAAATAATGAATCCATTTTAGATTTTTGTATCCAAAAAAAAAACGGAACCCACCCACGGGACAGGGTCACTTTTTTTGTCCATATGTCCATTTGTCAAGACCATCAGAAGACCATCATCATTATCAGATATCCAAGCTAACAATTCTTTGTAGCACAGCAATGAAGCTTCTAATGCAACGCAGTTAAAATATATGAGCATTTATGTATCGTTTTTCTTTCATTTTGTATGAAATTTACCACGTAATCTTAACTTTAGTGTACTTCCTGAAGATCTTTATTATTTAGGTGTTATTCCACACTTAGGAAAGAAAAATACTTAATAAAAAAAGTATAAAAATTTAAACGTAGCGGTACTAGAACCCACGTCTTTTTGGAAACCTTCCAAGCACTGTGACCTACTTAAAACCTTAAAAAATATGAACACATACGTCGACAAATTTAACTTTTATACACTTTCCGTTACCATACAATACTGAAATTGGTACGGAACCTTCAGTATGCGAATCGGATTCATATTTGACTGGTTTTAGTTTTAATTTAATTTATAATAATAATAATAAATCTTTATTTCAGACTTTTAAATCCATATTATTTTGTTATTATATATTTGCTTAACCTATGTTAGTACATAATTATTATAATTTATTATTTATGATCTATTGACTTCATATGTATATCATTCCAGTGCCTCCATAGGGGGCTTTCCATTTTACATGCCAATGTGCTGAGGAGAGTGTTAGTGCTGCTCGTGAATCTATCTATTACAGACCCGCACCGCGACCCGCTTACGAATGATTGCGTAAAAATCATCAACTCCTGCCTCCGCGAACATCGTTGACGCACTGCAATGCCGAGGCTTCCCTAGCACCGCCCTCAGCACATTGTTGTACTGGACACGCAGGGCATTGAAGCTGCGCCGCGTAAAGTTAGACCACAGGCTGCAAGTGTAAAAAGATTGGCAGTAGGCTCGAAATAAGGCTAACTTTACTTGCAATGTACAATGCGCAAATCTGCGCGCCAGCATTAAATTTCCACTATATTTAATTCATCTTATTTAAATACTTTAACAGTATATTTTATATCTATACATCAATCCAAAAACGTATCTAACAATCAAATAAAAAATACCTATTGATACTCTATATTTGAAAATAACAAAGATACTAACGAAGGAAATAAAGTAAACTTTTAATTTTTTATCACACATACATATATATTTCCTACTTCCACAGCTAATGCGCGAATCGTGTTAGACTGAGTTATCTCGATGTTCTCTTTAGCATTTTTATTCTTCTGAGTCGGGACAGCACGAGATTGCGCAACATAATACTTAGGGGACATGTGGAATTTGTAATTTATTCTCTAAACGTTCAAAAGACTTAATTTAGGATTGTACTCTACAGTATCTCGTTTCTTAGTGGTGAAATGTTTCTACATTATATATTATAATCGATTATAACTTTGTAAAGCGATATGAGATAAATTACTTTAAGAAAGAATGCTAATTATAAACGTGTTGCTTAGAAGTTAAATCATTTTACCATTTTATTTAATTTTTTTTAGTTATCTCTATATATAATAAAAGAATAAAAATATTTTGTAATAATTTTGACTGAAATGGATATACACTGAAATGAAATGGAAACTTAAAAAGAATAATACCAAGATTTTTTTTTTTTAAATTTCTTGTCTGTCTGTCTGTATGTATGATCACGTTAATCTCTGAAAGCACTAAGCCGATTTTCTTAAAAGTTTCACCAATTGCTTTGTTTTAACTCAACTTAACATTTAAAGTTGTTTTTTTTTATCAAAATCGCTTCATAAAAAAAAAGTTATCGTCGTTTGAATAAATGAAGAATGACATTCGAAACATCTTGGTTATATGACTGTTGATAAAAATATATATTTTTAAAGCAAGTGCTTATTCAGAGTACAAACAATAAAGTAAACAAAATTGAATTGTTAGTGAATAATAATTTAACATGTAAGGCTGTTTCTGAAGGAATAAATTAAATTATTCTCTGACATCAGCACATTTAACGG
>DWLH01002139.1:0-11296 GCA_018249795.1 Heliconius telesiphe telesiphe | reverse complement strand
CAACCACAAGATTTAAGATAAGAAGACAAGGTATGGAATTTGATCAGTTAAAGTTAGGTTCGTATAAGAAACAGCTACTAGCAAAATAAAACAAAATTGGAATTTTATGACGAAATGTAGGATTAGATAAAAAAAGTGTTCCATGACACGCACGCACACTCACATAAGAAAATAAACATTTATTTATTCGACGGCAACAATAGCTTTTTTTTATTTTGACTGCCGAAAACGTCAAATACTGCTACAAAATGGTGGTAAGTGGAATAGGGAGCTCAAAATAGATTTTATCAACCTCTTCATCATTTTATATGGCTTCATTCGAGGGTTAGTGCGTATAACGGTTATTGTCTCTCTGATCCGCCGTTTGACGCGTCGCCAGAACTAAGATGTTAATCGTGCGTATGTCGTTTGAATTGAGTTTGCCTTTGAATAGAAACACGGGAATACTTTATATAAAAAAAAAGCCCGACTGCATAAAAGTAAAAAAAAAACAAACGTATTGCGTTTTTTTTAACCAAGTACCTATTTAAATTTTACAAGTTTTTCTTATGTAGATTTCATGGGTAAAAAATAGATCCCGACTGTTAATCACAGAAATTACCTTCTGTTACGTCGCGCAGTCGGGTAAAAAACACTCAGTCATTTATACCACTAGCTATAGCTAATTTTGTTAGCAAAATTAATCCACAGAAGTAATAATATGCCACTAAATATATAAGCACCTAAGAATAATTCAAAACATGGCGTATAAACAACCGTATTCTTACTGATGCACAAAGTAGTCAATTATATACCTACTATGTAAAATATATTTTTATGCACTTTGGCTTTGTTTTAATAATTATGATAGTAAAATCAAAGTACATCCAGGCTTCAATTCCACGTGGCATTGTCATAAAATCTACATAAATTTGCAGTTTTCCTGTTATTGTAAGAATTTTATGAGATGAAAAATTGTTTATTTATAGTCTATTCGCTACTGTCTTGAATTCCTGCCAAAAGTTCTTTTGTGTAATAATTACTCAAATATTACATTCAAATGCTTTATAATGATAATTTGACTTGTATTTATTGTTATATTATTAGGGACTAGCTTTTGGGAGATAAATTTCTTTGTTTATTTTAACTTTTCATTAACATTATTTAGTCGATTACTTGGTTTTTGATAAAGCATGTACATATTTATTGTTAATAAATTTGTATAAGTGAATAACAAAGAAATTTTTAATATATTAAAGTTTATTATATGCAGTTCTCACTACTATAATATGTTACACAATAGCACAATAATTAAAGTGAAATTCTAACAAAGGCTGCATAATACAATACGTTAGCATTTACCCTCTCAACTTTAGTACAATGTACTACTTGTGTGGCTTTTCACCGTAATTTTCTGTTTAAATAATACTAAGTCACTTATTTTATGATAATTCTATTAATATAAATGCGTTGTATATTTGTTAAATTCACGCTGTATCTCTTATATGGGGACGCAGAGGGAACCTTATATCAAGACACTCCGTTAGATTCTGTGCCGCTCCACCATCACGGCCTCAATTTTTATCATTCATTTCGTTTTTATAATGTTTGTGTTTTAAACAAAACTATTTTAACACGTAGTCTTAAACCCACCATACCAGTGGGCAAGAATCCAGGGATGTACGCAAGGAAATTAAGAAATCGTTGGCGGTAGTTTGATATAATAATTATGTCAACTGACAGACGAATGCTACCTCAGTCTACCCGTGACCACGGATTACTGGAAAGTGTTTGAAACGTTGGGTTTCCAAAAATGTATAATACCAAATATACGGGATTAGTCCGGTTAAAATTAGTTTCATTTAAAATGTGTAATAATCGTGAAAATCAAAGAAATTACTTATAATATATGTGTTATTTCACTGTGCCTACTTCATTAAAAGTAATGTAAAATAAGTATAAATTTTATAGTTCGATTTTATCGTTTTAGATAATACAAAGTTAATTTGAAAAAGATAGAATAGTGTATCAAGTTGAACTTAAAATATTAACGTGTGATTTATTCTCTTCTCTTCTTCTGTGTTAAATTTAAATATATATAATATATAAATCTTTTCAGATTTCAAATAGGTAAAAAAAAACCTTCAGCATGTTTTATTGGATTCAACAGAAAATATATAAAGGAATTATCCATTTTAAATTAATTGAATGAACTTATAAATAAATAATTTACATACAACAAAAACTGTGTTCTAAACTTTAGAATATGACGGTTCTTTTATATAATTATATATATTTACAATCGGACAGCGTTCCAATAGAATCCAAACGAACGCTGTTCGACTGTAAAACCATTCTCATACATACGAGTAGCTGTCGACGCTATTCACAAATCACAAAACGGATTTCGAATGGTTCACAGTGGACGCTTGCCATTCTACAGATATGTATATGGATATAACTGTTTGAGATGAGTTTATTCCGCTTGGTTTTTACTTTTACCGGATTAAACAAACCAGATCAAATCAGCTTTACGTTGTATCCCACACACAGCAGGGTAGGCAGAGGGAACCTAGTATTAAGACACTCCGTTCCCCACTTTCCACCGAGTTCTGGAGGCATTGCGTGTTGAGTGGCGAAACTCAACGCCGCGCTTTGCCTCGACACCAGAGCGAAGAAATGAAAATATAAATGGAAATAAATATTTTATTTCCTCGAGTGGGGATCGAACCCACAACCAGTCGATTTTACAGTCACACTTTGTGCCACTACGCCACCACTGGCCTCACTGGCCTTACTTTTACCTATTTATGTTATGTGTGTAAGTAGATTCATATAATTTTTGGTCATATTTTTGAAGTCAAAATATTTATGCTTAGCTCCTTACTGGTCAATATAAATTTATATACTATAAGAAATATGGACATGGATCTTAATTTTTCCATAGAAAATTATTTATGCTAGAAAAATAAAACACAAAATATTTCTTAGTCAGGAACTTTTAAAGAACATATTTTGTGTAATTATTCGTATTAAAACATTTCCTTAAGCTTAAAAGTCTAGTTATATTTAACTACAGCTTTATGCTGGATTATTAATTAAAATTAATGAAAGGATTCATTTGAAGCTTAACATCAAACTTGTTAATATGATTAATGGGTTTTATTCTCATAACCTACTAACATTTCTTTCATTGAGCGATAATATAAAGTGTAACAGATAATATAATACCTCGCATTATACCACCCGCTATTTAATCTATCTTCTATATCTATATATACAAAAGGACATGTACCTGACTGACTGAGGTAAGACGCACGCACAGCCGTAACCGCTGATCGTAGAAAAGTGAAATTTGGACAGATGTTTATTTTTATAACCTGGACATCCACTAAGAAGGGATTTTGAAAAATTTTAACCTTAAAGGAATGAAATAGGGGTTGAAAGTTTGGGGTGCGAAGTCGGATAACCTCCAAGTGTGTCCGCTTGCTGTTGGCCCTTTTCGAATGCATTTGTCATTCGGGGGGGACGAGCAGTATAGCGTACCGGTGCACCCTGGGCGGCGAGTAATTATTACCCACAGGATCAGTCTTTGGGTAATGATTGCTCGTCGGCTAATAATTCGACGCGACGGTGTTCTTCCGCGTGTTCCTCTGACTAGCAGAGGACACAGTGCGAGGTACTGGAAGGGCGCGCGTGGTGTGTACTCACACTACCGCCACGCAGGCGCAGTGATATGTGCCAGCGCTGATTATATCGGAACTCCACTCGTGGTTGCGGTCATGTCTCGTAATCAGGAGTGGAACCGAGGGTCTTGCCTTTACCGGCCGGGCTGCGAGGAAGAAAACCTGTATAAAAAATTACCCCAACCCAAGCGGCGAAGCAGCGCGAGGGGTGCATGGCTGATGGGACGATCAGTCGCTACTGCTGGTCCCGCCAGGATACCGGCCGACACCCGTGGCGTATTAGGCTTATACAAGTACAGGGGGCACTGCTTGGATGGACCGTTTTTCCCTCATACTCGTGGGAACAGTATGGAGAATTTAAAAACAACAAACAAAAATGATGGTGTGGGAGTTAAGGAGTCCACTTCGGACTCAGGGACAGTGCAGCGTACAAGACGTAAGCGGCTTTTGGCCGACAAATCTAGAAAAAGTGGAAAAGACTCGGGCTCAGACACTGAGGCAGCGCATGCTGACAAGTGTCACACGGAGAAGGGGTAGATAAGCGAGAAAAAGATTTCGAGCGGAGTTTGTCTGACTTGGCAAGCCAGCAAGACAGGTCCGCTCATACAACAGACGCAGAGAGCATACCGGCAGTAGACGAGAGGAAAGACACCTCACACTGTTCGACTGAGGAGTTGCATACATATGCTGGACGAAGTATCGCCTCCATATTGGAAGTGGCTACGAAATCTAGTCATCTTAAGGGCACATACGTGCGTAAACTTAAAGACGCAGCTGCAGCCCTAACCGACGTTGTGAACCTGCTTGCCACTCGTACGGAGAGTAACGAAGTACATCGGTTACGGAAGGAGAACCAGCGTCTCGGAGAAGTAGTAGAGAAACTCCGCGAAGAGCTTAATGCTCACCGTAAGGACATTCAAGGTCTAAGAGTATCACTTGCAGCCAATAGAGAAATACCGCAGACTAATTCATCGCCGGCAATTAATGAAGCCATGATTGAGACGCTAAAACTCTCTATCGTATCGTCCATGAAGACGATGATAGATGGCACTGCCTCCACCAGATTCAGAGGTAGTTGCATCTCAAGACAAAACTAAACGTAGACCGAGACGTAAAAATGCCGCAGGTCGCGCTCAAGTTTTAATCGCGCAATCAAATAGTCAATTTAAAGCTGCAAATTTATAAGGCACAAGAAATGTCCAAAGGAGATGGAAAGTTTTGTGCCCAGATGCAAAGAATTGAGATATGGTTTAAAAAAATATTATTTTTGCTTATTTTAACAAAATTTAATAAAAAAATTCCAAAATATTGTATATATCAAATATACCAAAAATATTTGTTAATTTTAATTAAATCTAAATATTTGAACACACTTATTAGTGCCTATAATTACAGCAGGGTAGGCAGAGGGAACCTAGTGTTAAGATACTCCGTTCCCCACTTTCTGCCGAATTTTGGAGGCACTGCGTGTTGAGTGGCAGAAGTCAACGCCAGAGCGAAGAAATGGAAATATAAATTTAAGTAAATATTTCATCTCCTCGAGTGGGGATCGAACCCACAACCAGTCGGTTTTACAGTCACACTTTGTGCCACTGCGCCACTACTGGCCTCAGATAAAAAAATATAATATCAATTAATTACTGAAAAAACAAAAAGAAATTAATTTGAATCGATTAAATCGATCATATTTTACATTATGTTATATTTTACATATTTTTTATTATGTGACAGCTTGTCTAATGATTTTTTACATTTTGCTGGCATTTTTTTGCTTAACTTGTTTCGTTCGTTTGGATGTGTTTTGAGTGCATTTCCGTTTGTTTCATATTTTTAACGACTACTACCTTTCAGTAATCACTTATTTTGTTGAGGTTTGATTGTGCTGTGAACTTAATGTCACTTTTACCAAATCTGTTATAACTCAGGTCGCAGTTTGTCAAAACTGACAGAATTTTCAGGAAGGGAATGATGTATCTGAATCTATTAAATTATACCATTTTTTTTCGCTTTACATTGTGGAACCAAGAATGTATGCAATAGTTTCAGTCTCCTTTGTACGTTCGCTTGACCAGGCAACGCCGCGCCGTTATCGAATTTCCATAATTCAGTTACACGGCTCAAATTATCAGCAAAATGTACTAGACACGATAATAACTTATGATTTAATTCTGTAATATCAGCTCAAACTATAATATTTTATAGATATTCGGTAGTTTATATTTGTTATATAAATACACTGAATGCATATAATATTGTATTGTAAGGCCAGTCGTGGCGGAGTGGCACAAAGTGTAACCGTAAAACCGATTGGTTGTGGGTTCGATCCCCACTCGAGAAGATGAAATATTAATTTAAATTTATATTTCCATTTCTTCGCTCTGGTGTCGAGGCAAAGTGCAGTGTTGAGTCTTCCACTTAATACGCAATGCCTCCAGAATTCGGCAGAAAGGAGAACGGAGTGTCTTAACACTAGGTTCCCTCTGCTTACCCTACTGTATGCGGGATATAGCGTGAAGCTGATTTATTTATTTTTATTCACATAATATTGTCTTATATGTTTAGTTGGTCTAAAAGAAATCACACTCATTGATAGTAATTTCACCAGTATTAAATAATC
Source organism: Heliconius telesiphe telesiphe (assembly GCA_018249795.1). Taxonomy (NCBI): domain Eukaryota; kingdom Metazoa; phylum Arthropoda; class Insecta; order Lepidoptera; family Nymphalidae; genus Heliconius; species Heliconius telesiphe. The sequence goes on along the minus strand of DWLH01002139.1, from coordinate 5,014 downwards.
CAGTATTAATTCTCTATTTAAGTATTAAAATCAATACACTACTTTCATTGACTTGAATATTTTTTTTCCCTTTCACGCTGTATCCTGCATGTAGCAGGGTAGGCAAAGGAAGCATAGTGATAAAACACTCCGCCTCCTTACTTTCAAGTAAATTCTGGATACCATGGCGAAGAAATGAAAATATTAATTATACTTATTTAGAAAATAGAATATAAATATTTATTCCACACTATTTATTCCACACAATAATAAATAGTTATTCCACACTTAGGAAAGAAAAATACTTATTTAGAAATCGTATAAAAATTTAAACGTAGCGGGACTCGAACCCGCGCCTCCTGAAAACCGACCAGGCGCTCTGACCACTAAGCCATACGTTCTATCCAAGCTACGTTGAAATTTTTATACGCTTGTTGCAACTTATTTAATACGTTTTCTTGGCCTTGAATTTTAATTAAAGAAAAGAAGTGGAATTTTTTATTGCTTTTAAACTTTACACAGTTAAAAAGTCGAAAACAGAGTGTAAAAAGTAATGCAGAAAGAGCTCACGGCGTTGGCGCCTATACGAAATGTTAACAATTGCTATTCTGATATTCAATGTCCAACAGCCATTCATGGCTTATTGAAACTCGTTTGCAGGTGGCTTTTGAAACGAAATAGCAATGTACAGTAAAGACTATTTGAAATTATACATTTGTGGTTAAACTTAAAAAATAATAGCCTTAAAAGGGGAGCAAAATTTGGTATTAAAGCCGCACAAAATCTACACGCGACGGTTGTGGGTTTCATGTCTTTTCGGGGGAAAGAATTATTTTTATTTCTCTATTTGGTAGCAAGATAAAACTGCGTTTGAATTGAAAGTTTGTGTTCGTACGTAAAAGCGATTGTTAGCAGATTATTGGATAATAAGTTAATCAATCTCAATTCAAACAAGTTTTTAGGACAAGTTTTTACTTAAGATATTTTAAATATTTATTTACCAAAGGTAAATACAAATTAAGTTTATGTTAAAGATATCAACGTTTCCATAACAATCTCAATATCAAATTAAGATATTTATTAATAATCAGCTTCACGCTGTATCCCGCACACAGCAGGGTAGGCAGAGGGAACCTAGTGTTAAGACACTACGTTCCCCACTTTCAGCCGAATTCTGGAGGCATTGCGTGTTGAGTGGCAGAACTCAACCCCGGGCTTTGCCTCTACACCAGAGCGAAGAAATGAAAATATAAATTTAAATAAATATTTCATCTCCTCGAGTGGGGTCGAACCCACAACCAGTCGGTTTAAGACATTTATTTAGTCAATAAATTATCAATCATAAAAGAAATAAATCAGCTTCACGCTGTATCCCGCGCACTGCAGGGTAGGCAGTGAGAACCTAGTGTTAAGACACTCCGCTCCCCACTTTCTGCCGAATTCTGGAGGTATTGCGTGTTGAGTGGCAGAACTCAACGCCGCGCTTAGCCTCGACACCAGAGCGAAGAAGTGGAAATATAAATTTAAGTAAATGTTTCATCTCCTCGAGTGGGGATCAAACCCACAACCAGTCGATTTTACAGTAACACTTCGTGCTGCTGCGCCACGACTGGCCTCAATCAATGCAAAGAATTTCAAGTATTAATTCAGTTTGATTTTTGAGTAATCGAAGGATAGATATTCTTATCTCCAAATACGTTTCAAATAAAATAAAGATTTAATTAAATCATAATAGTTACAGCTTTATTAGATCACAACTTTTAATTAAAAACAGTATGTGTATGCCAAATATTGTTTAGAGTTAAAGTTTAAAATTCAGGTCATAACTCTAGTGGAATATTCATAGAGCTGGCGACTCATTTTCATTATACTGAGATACTAGTACAATTTTTTTTTTATTAAAAAGAGTTTGAGAGAGAGAAGCCTGTCGTGGCGTAGAGGCACAAAAGCGCGTCCAACACGATCTGCCTGTAAATGCAACTATTTGTGGGCTCGATTCCCACTCATCAGGATCATAAAAATAAACACGTCTTTTTTTTCACCTTCCAAGCACTCTGACCAACTTTAAAACCTTAAAAAAAATCTTAAAAAATATGAACACATACGTCCACAAAATTAAATTTGTCAACTTTTATACACTTTCCGTTGGCATACAATACTGAAATTGGTACGGAATCCTCAGTATCTGAGTCCGACTCATATTAGACCGGTTTTAGTTTTAACTTAATTTAATTTCTATTATATTTAATTCATGTTATTTAAATACTTTAATAGTATATCTTCTATCTATATATCAATCCAAAAACGTATCTAACTAACAATCAAATAAAAAATATACTCTATATTTGAAAATAACGATACTAACGAAGGAATTAAAGTAAACTTTATTTTTTTTTATCACACATACATATATATTTCCTATTTCCAGAGCTAATGCGCGAATCGTGTTAGACTGAGTTATCTCAATGTTATCTTTAGCATTTTTATTCTTCTGAGTCGGGACAGCACGAGATTGCGAAATGTAATACTTTGTGAACATGTGGAATTTGTAATTTATTCTTTAAACGTTCAAAAGACTTAATTTAGGATTGTATTCTACAGTATGTCTTTTCTTAGTGGCGAAATGTTTCTACATTATATATTGTAACCGATTATAACTTTGTATAGCAATATGAGAAATTTTTATTAAGAAAGAAAGCGAATTATTAGCGCCTTGGTTATAGGTTAGATCATTTTACCATTTTATTTTTATTTTTTTAGTTATGGTAAAATAAACTGCGACAATCAGTTTCGCCACTCAGCAGGTAGAGTCAGGATAAAGCAGCAAGCAAATCAATTGCATGAAGCAAAATAATCGTTAGTTTACGTTTGCGCTATCACATTTATTATAAACACTATCTAAGTTACACATAGGTTTCTTTTCTTTCTTCTTAATATTACAAAAGAATTTAAACGAGATCATCGTAGCCCCGTTGTGGGTTCGATCCCCATTCGGTGGAATTAATTAATATTTTCATTTCCTCGTTCTTGCAGAAAGGCTAAACACTCAATACATCGAAAAATTGGGCGCAAAGGGAAAAACGGAGTGTCTTAACACTAGGTTTCCTCTGCCTACCCTGCTATATGCGGGATACAGCGTGAAGCTGAAAAAAATGTAAAAGTAATTTTATTTCTTTGTTATTATTTTATTTTTGATTACGTCTTTTAATATGAAAATTAACTAATTACCTCTTATTATTTATTTATTAATTTGTGAAATATAATTACTGCAAACAAAGAACGTCCTAATTAATAAAGTAATAAAATGAAGGTAGCTAAGGAGTTTTAATTGGAAGATGCTCTTTGCTTACTGTAGGTAAGTTAGATTTGGATCAAGTTTTAAGAATTTTTATTTTAAAGTTGAATTCAAACTGAAAAAAAAACAAGCAATAACTTGTTATTAAACAATTATAAAACAAAAAATTGGAGTCGAAAGAACTGAATAAATGAATGAATTTAATTAACGGTAGTTATGGAGCGACCTCGGAGGTATTGGTGTGTATCGACAACTGGCGTTTCGCCAACCAACCATTCTTCGAGCTTAACGACTATTTGATTATGCTAGTAGCCTTACAGGAATTGGACTCGCACCATATGTATGTATTTTAATGAATGCTATATAAAGTTCGCATTGCTAATTACTTTTTTAGCTTCACGCTGTAACCCGCATTATATAAAGCAGGATAGGCAGAGAGAACCTGGCAACCGAGTAATAAGACACTCCGTTTCCATTAAGACTCCATCCCATTCGCCAATTTTCGCCGAATTCTGGATCCATTGTGTGTTGAGAGACGTAACTGAATGCTGCGCTTTGACTCGTTATTAGTGACTAGAAAATGAAAATATTAAATATTCTGTCTTCGAATTGGAATCAAACTCATACCTGTCGCGTTTACGATCGCACGCTTAAGCACCTGCACCTCGACTGGCCTCAAACATTATTAATATTCAGTAACATTTTGTCAACGTAAATCAAATTACTTATTTAGAAAACGTATAAAAATTTGAACGTAGCGGGACTCGAACCCGCGCCTCCTGGAAACCGACCAGGCGCTCTGACCATTAGTTTTAAAATAAAGTGAAAAACAATAATTAAAAATTCCAGTGATATTTCACCGTTTTGTATTTGATGAAGATATTGAAACTTACGAGTGATAATTACCTCATCATCAAGGAAATCTCATGAAGATAATCTTTGGTCTTTATAGCATGTAATTTGGACGTATACTTTTGAATTTTCTAACCGCACAGTACATTATGTTTACATTGAGAAACTTTCCTCCCATTCGCTACTTTTCGCCGAATTGAACTCATAACCTGTAACCCAAACTTCCTTCCACACGCCACGGAACTGTGGAATGGCCTACCCGCGGCAGTGTTTCCAGGTCGATATGACATGGGTACCTTCAAAAAGCGCGTCTATCTCCACCTTAAAGGCCGGCAACGCACCTGTAGCTCCTCTGGTGCTGCACGGGGCCGTAGGCGTCGGTAATCACTTACCATCAGGTGATCCGAACGCTCGATCCAAAAAAAAAAAATACTTTATGTATAATAAACCTACAATCTTGTTTCCCTTCTTTGATAAAATATAAAAATAAAAATAATTCATTGAAATCATTTATTAACTTACATTTTATTAAAAACTATGATTGGGCAACGGTACTACAACTTACTGAAAACGCTATGGTAATATAAAACGCGGTGTTAAGTTCCGCGTAAGATGAAAGTGTGTCTTGATTCTTTCATTCTTCACTAAAACTGAAGTAGTATGGTATAAAATATATCGATGGCTCCTAAGTATAAGGACCAAAGTGCGAAATCACAACTTTACAGGAGAGGCTTCCAAAGTTTAAATTTGCCATAAATTTATATTGGTACATCCGAAGAAAATGAAACTTTGCTTATCAGCTAAGACAACTATCCTGTATTTATATAACGTAGTATTTTATTTATATTTATCCTAGTATTTTTTTTACTGCACAATGGCCCTTATACG
>DWLH01002138.1:0-11300 GCA_018249795.1 Heliconius telesiphe telesiphe | reverse complement strand
GTATGTGTAATCATAATTTCTTACTCAAATAGATAACAGCTTAAGAAACATTGTTTTTTAATAAACTAATTTAATAATACCTTTTTAATACTACTATAAGTAGTGTGGACTAAGGAAATTATTATAAAATTTATTTCATTATTTTTTTAATTTATATATACTCCAATAAAACTATAATATTTGAACTTTACCTAAAGCGTTATTTTATACGTTATGCTTGTGCAAAATTTCAATTGTTTATCTTAACAAATAAAAAAGTTGTCGATTTTTGATCTGATACAGACCTCGATTGCCCATAGTGTGCCGTGCCAGCCGTGGCGCAGGGGCACAAGCGGTGACTGTAAAATCGACTGATCGTGGGTTCAATCCCCACTCGAGGAAAAAAATATATATATACATTTATATTTTCATTTCTTCGCTCTGGTGTCGATGCAAAGCCCGGCGTTAAGTTCCGCCACTCAACACACAATGCCTTCAGAATTCGGCGGAAAGTGGGGAACGGAGTGTCTGAACACTAGGTTCCCTCTGCCAACCCTGCTGTGCGCGGGATACAGCGTGAAGCTGATTTAATTTTAATTTATATAGAATCCCTAGAAAATGTGTACTAAACCTAAAATAATATTAATTAAAAAATAAAAATAAGTTTTTATTCAAAATGTCAACGGTACTAAAATGAAAATAGTATTGTTTTAAAAGATTTAAAAAGGGTGCGCTGAAATTTAAGCAGTAGCGGTGTAGTTGGGGTTCAAGCTTAAAATAATATTTAAAATTGAAAATATTTTCATTTAATAATAAAATGCGTGCTCAAAGTTTCTTTGTGATCCTACCACCAACTTCTTATTGAGAAACTTTATAATCTGTACATTGAATATTTAAGGTATAACACCTCTGATAAACCATAAAAAAAAACTAATTTCTATGTATATATATCTTAATACTTTAAGTTTTATAGAGGAAAAGAAAAACAATTTTCTCGATTAGATACCAAAAACATGTGAGCACTTCGTCGTTTTACTTTACTTTGAAGCCCTCATCATAAAGTAAAATGTTTAGTATAAGTTTGATAGGGTAACCCGCATCTAGTAGACACATTTTGTACGTCTGTAGTTATTTGAGGAGAAATTTATATATTATAAATTTTTATTAAAGTTATATAAAATAGACTATTTTTGTGACGTGTGATCCCGGCCTAGAATAGGATCATCCTGGTACTGGTGGTGTCATAAGAGGCGACTAAAGTACGTGTGGTAGAGTCACGTCGCCAGCAATGGCAACACGCATGGGCAGACTCGACCGGATCATTACCACCCCCGGCGTTTAAAACCGGCGTTAAGTAGTGGCTCTATGCCACTGCGTTTCGCATCAGGTAATGCCGGGTTCCGACGCTCAACTCACCTTAAAGGCCGGCAACGAACCTGTAGCTCCTCTGGTGTTGCACGGGGTCGTGGGGGGCGGTAATCACTTACCATCAGGTGACCCGCACGCTCGTTTGCCTTGTTCTTACTGCTCGTTTCCATAAAAAAAAAAAACTGAAACTTTTGGGCCAAAACGTAAAGAATTGAGATGTGGTCTAAAAAATTACTATTTTTAGAAACAATGACAATCTGGAAGTGAAGAAAAATGAAAAAAATGAGTTTTAGATCCTTAATCGATTAAAATCAATCATATTTTAAATGAAAGATGTGACAGCTGATTCACAATGACACTTTGTCTAATGATTTTTTGCATTCTTTGCTTCTCTCATTACGTTCGTGTCGATGCGTTTTGAGTGCTTTCCCGTTTGTTTGATATTTTCAACGATTACTGCTTTGTTTTTCTCAGATTTTGACTCTGCCTACTTTGTACGACCCTCGCATCCCCACTGGACTCCGAAATCTTTTGGATCTTACGACCGCCACGCTATGGATATGAATCGCTGTGTGAATTGTGGGATAGCCAATGGACACTACAATACCCTATTCCGACGACCTTTAGACGATGGAAACCACCACCACCTGGTTACTTAGAGGTGTGATATAATCCCGACATATATGCAGGAAAACATATTTCTGTTACATTTTAGTTGACAGCTCTTGTAGAAGAATGGAAGCTATTGCTATGAAATACTGCAATTGTATTGTAGGAAGATGAATGGTAGGCTGTTGTGCTCATGTTATGAGTATTATATGGTACCTTAGTTGGGCTAGGTACCAAAATAATTTAGTTCCACCTACACACTTCTTAGATGACATTTTAATAATAATAGAAGAAGAATAAAATATTCATTAAAATGTGTTTTATTTATAAATAATAAACATTAATTCTTAAATTACTCAGTAATCCCATATTTTATAGAAGTTGATGTTCAAGAAATTGTGATGCGCACTTAACCTCACTTTTATCAAATCTCTAGTAACTCAGCTCTCAGATTGCTAAAATTTATATAGTTTTCAGGAACGGAATGATGTACCTAAATCTATTAAATCATACCATTTTCATCTCATCATTAAATCATACCATTTTCATCTCATCATTCATCTCTAATAGTTTCAGTCTCCTTTAAGTTACCATTTCTTAGGGTTCTCTATTTCAAAGGTAAAAACGGAACCCTTATCACTTTCTGATCACTTTGTTGTCCGTCTGTCAAGATCATTTATTTCGAGATCAATTGGAAGTATCAAGATGAAATTAATGTCTAATATAGAGATCTATGGTCCCTTGAAGCGTAGAAAAAGTCAAGCTTCTAAGTCACCGCAATCAAAAAATGAGAAAAGATGCATTTTTGCATCCATCTTGTTGCATTTTATATTAAATTTGGCGCGTAATCAAAACATATACGATATTTCACTAAGCTAAGTTATGATATTTAGCACGAAGTGAGAACTTACAATATAAATATAGGAAAAAATACGAATAAAGTGAAAATTCATTGGTATTTCATAGATAAAAGCTTTACAAATTTATATTTGTAGTTCATTTCATAAAAAAAATGTTATTTTGCCTGCTAACTTAAATTTGTCAACTTTTATAAGTCAAATTTCCCGAATTTAACTACAATCCTAAATTGAACTACAATCCTGGAATGGGTCGGGAAAGCTTCGGGTTTAAAGGAAAAAAATTGAAAAAGCAACTTGTCTTCATTTTCAACATAGACTTCTATATCTACAATATACATCATACAACATACAAGGCTGTAGTAGCAGTTTACCTTCATTTTAATGAAAATATAAGCTTTTGTAAGCGTATTTTAAAAAGAAACAATTCAAAAATATCCTTATAGATGGCGTTGAAATATTTGCGCCATCTGTTAGACAACGCTTGGAACGTTTGCTCTTTCATGTTTGTTTCTGAAAAAACCACATCCGTTTTCAGTGAAATATACCTCGTATGAGATAGATGGCATCTCTCCACATTATATAAAATTAAAAGTTTACATCAATATACTTTTTTAATTTTTTTTATCCTAGACATACAGTTTGCGAGTCTTAAGCTGAGCTTTGTATTTGTATGAGAGATCAATAAAAGTAGAGCCAAAAATTATAACAAAATAGATTTTTTATTAAATATAAAAAAGAAGTCAAATATATTATAATAAAATATGTTATTTCTTCTACACCGGACTTCTACACTACATCCTTATCATTTTCACTCTCATTTAATGTGTAAACTGATAGCAATTATTTTATGCTAAAATATAATCTATAAATAAATAATGTTCAAGAACTTGATTATTTCATTAAATTTAATTTTATCAAAATATAATACATAAAAAAACATCCACTTTAAAAAAATAAAAAACCTTTTACAAAATTATTTTTAAAAATATTCCATTAAGATCGTAGAAAAATCACCTAGTCAAGTAGTGACTTACAATACATGTAGTCTACAAGATAACATACATACAATGATATAAATCAGTAGAAAAATAATGGCGGCAATGGCTGTGGCGTAATAGCACAGTGATTTGTAGACGTGGCAGTTATAGGTTCGATTCCCACTAGGAGGAATTATTTTATATTTAGATTTTTTCGCTCTGTTAACAAGAAAAGCGCAGTGTTGAGTTCCGCCAAACAACACGCAACGTCTCGGCAATTCGGCGGAAAGTGTGGAACGGAATGTCTTAACACTATAATCCCTCTACCCATCCTGCTATTTACGGTATAAAACGTGAAGCTAACAAAAAATATATATGAATAAATAAATAGTTACTATAATATTAAGTCACTTTAAACGTAGAGCTTTATACTAAGCCTTTTAAAAGTTTTAGATTTCCAAATTATTTAACTATTTAAAATGCTGTTGCTTTCATTTTTAATTGAAAAGTTAAATTATAGTTTATTCCTTTTTGTCTATCTGTGTCAACTAATGAAAAGAAAATAACACAGCAACTCATAATTACCAAATATATTATTATTTAAGACATTTTTCTTATGTAAATTGAAATGAGATTACAAAGCAGTTAGTCTACTACTACTACAGGTATTTCAAGATTTATTAGAGGATTCAAGCAGTTATAAATGAATAGTTGTTATTTTTTATCCCAATAATCAATATTGTGTCCTATTATTATATTGTTTATAAATATTGTGTCTTAAGTTAAATATAATCAACTATTTGGAATTTTAAATGAAACTATTTTAACCGGATTAATCGCGTATATTTTGTATTTTTATACATTTTTGGAAACCCGACGTTTCGAACACTTTGCAGTAGTCCGTGGTCATGGTAGACGTGTAGTAGTGTAGTGTAGTCTACCCGTGACCACGGACTACTGCAAAGTGTTCGAAACGTCGGGTTTCCAAAAATGTATAAAAATACAAAATATACGCGATTAATCCGGTTAAAATAGTTTCATTTAAAATGTGTAATAATCGTGAAAATCAAAAAACTTATTAACTATTTGGAATCTTGTCAAACGAAATCGATTCTTACAAAAAAAAACTAAGTTTTTTAATAGAATTTTAAAATATTAATATATTCCTCGGAACAACTAATTTTTTTTTTTGCCTCTAAAAATATTTTACATGAAATCACTAAAGCATCTATATATTTCTGCCTCGGTCAAAACACGAAATCCGACAAGACTATTATTCAATTTGTACTTACCTGCACGAAAATCAGTGGTTTTTTGTGAAAAATCCTTTTGCCAGCTATAATTTACATAGTTTGACTATAGAGTGAGTCTGTTGATAGATATTTACTTTGCGCACATTCTGAAGCAAGTCACGTTCTGGGATTGGTTGATACGTGACCGAGGACAGGGAACGTAGAATGATGTAGGAAAATGCTGTTTTTCCCTCGTAATGCCGATTGGGACCTAGATATCCATGCCCTTGTGAATTCAAATAGATGCCGAGCGAAAGGAACATTTTAGGGTGGATTTTATTTCTTATCATACAGTGCTTGTGTTGCATATAGTAAATAATAAATATAATGATGTTATGATAAGCGAATAATATTATGGATAAATATTGAGAGAGCAGTCGTGGCGCAGGGGCACAAGCGTGTGACTTGTGTGGGTTGTGGTTTCGATTCGCACCCGAGGAATTAAAATATTAAATATTTTCGTTTCTTCGCTCTGGTGACTTCGAGGCAAAGCATGGTGTTGAGTTAAGTTTAAACTCTTTTTTTTTCTTTTTTTTTTATGGAAAAGGACAAGGCAAACGAGCGTGCGGGTCACCTGATGGTAAGTGATTACCGCCGCCCACGACCCCGTGCAACACTCTAGGAGCTACAGGTGCGTTGCCGGCCTTTAAGGTGGGTTGGGCGCCGGAGCCCGGCATTACCTGATGCGAAACGCAGTGGCATAAAGCCACTAGTTAACGCCGGTTTTAAATGCCGGGGGTGGTAATGATCCGATCGAGTCTGCCCATGCGTGTTGCCATTGCTGGCGACGTGGCTCTACCATGCGTACTTTAGTCACCTCTTACGACACCACCAATACAAGGATGATCCTATTCTAGGTCGGGATCACACGGCGCAAAACTCAACTACTACTCAACGCTGCGCTTTGGGCCGAAAGTGGCGATGGCAGAAATGATAAAAAATACAGTTTTTTGAAGTGGCAATGAAACCCACAACCTGTCGCGTATACTCTTGTGCCCTTGCGCCACAGCTGTAGTATTTATGTTAATATATTATATAATTTGGATATAATATAAGAATGAGATTAAACAAGTGAAGCAACGAGTAGATCACTATGAATCCTATATGCTAGATTAAGCATTTAACTGTGACTATAAAATTAATAAACTGTATTAACAATTTATGCCTAATTACAATTAATTAATAATTTAAATTAATTTTAATCATAGTACTTAATCTTAATTTACATTATTATTATTGAAGTTATAAATTTCTAATAAAATTCAAATTAATATTTATACTTACCTAACTAATTATAAATCTATCACGTAAAATTTGGTTCGACACTTTATAATTCATTTTCAAGTATTACATTATAATAATTTCATAACATGTTTTATTAAGCTAAAACTGGCTTTTGATGTCAACATGACAAAAGTTTCAATAAAATTAATTAAATTTTGAACTACTGCTAAATATATCTGTACAAAAATAATATAAAATAATGTTAAAAACAAATAACAATTTTACTATATATAAGAATACACATAAATAAAAAAAATAAAAAACAAAGTTACAAAATATGTTTTGTACACGTTGCTTTTTTGTTTGTTTTGAGTTGTTGATATTTTACATTCATATATTTAGTTATAGAAAGAACCTTTGAAAATAATAAATAAGATCGTAGAGTTATTCTTATTTTGGACAAAAAAAATATCCTTGACTTTCCCCTTCTCTGTCTACCCGGAAAAAATATATAAATAAATCTTTTATTTATAGTTCTTGTTCTTATAGAATTGACATGAATACGAATTGAAAGACCTTAGTGGCACAATTCGAGCGTGATGTTTATTTGAATGTTGCAGTTGACAGTTCACATTGCATTTATTAAGAGAAAGAAATAAAAATGTTGAAATGTAGGTAATATAATTATTAAAATTTACTCTCTATATATAAACTTATTTTCATTCATGAGTGACTGATAGATAAGGCACAGACGAAACTGCTGAGCTGAGAATTTTACAATCTGGCATGTTGATAGGTAGAGGAGGAAGAGCGGTTCTAAGATAGGATTTTTAGAAGTTCCTACGAGAGTGGGAAGAAGCTCCTCGCTGTGCATTCTCTACCACATTTATCATGGGGAGTGTTCTGAAGAACTGGTTGACCTGTTACCTGTCGCCGAATTTTCTAACCGCACAGTACGTCACAAGCTTAAATATCATCCACGCCACCTGGATACGTGGCACAACTTCCTTCCACGCACCACGAAACAGTGAAGATCGATATGACCTTCAAAACGCGCGTCTATCTTCACTTTAAAGGCCGGCAACGCACCTGTAGCTCCTCCGGTGTTGGGTGGTGGTGATCACTTACCATCAAGTGACTAGAACGCTCGTTTGCCTTGTCTTTTCCATTAAAAAAGCAGGAGTTTCTAAGCAAACATAACATAAATAGTAAATAGTCTTATTGTTTTTAAATACCCAATCCAAATATAAATTTATTTTGAATTTTTCAGACAGGAATGGTAAATACAAATCAGAATAAAAGGCCCCGTTTTATCTCTTTACTGGGTGGTATAAATGTGAAACATTTATGTTACTTTGTTCCAAGTTTTTATTTGTTTCTGGTTGGTTAAATATTTGCAGTGTAACAAAGAACACAAAAAGCTCGCTTACGAAAACAATTTAAGGAAAACAATGTTCATATTTTAGTTCAATTGGAAATTCGCTTCAATCTAAATCATAGTATTTTTGTTTAAAAAAAAAAGCATTTAAATATTTTCTATTTTAAGACTCTATGTTAGAAAGGATTAATTATATTACTTTTTTTTTTACTCAGTGTCCGAAATGTATATTGTGTTATTTTTATATTTATTTAGGTTCCTTATTTAGAGGCTTTAAATTAGTGTTTATTGATATATTATTATTAAAATTAAATTAAATTAAATTAGCTTCACGCTGTATCCCGCTCACAGCAGGGTAGGCAGAGGGAACCTAGTGTTAAGACACTCCGTTCGCCACCTTCTGCCGAATTTTGGAGGCATTGCGTGTTGAGTGGCAGAACTCAACGCCGGGCTTTGCCTCGACACCAGAGCGAAAAAATGTAAGTAAATATTTCATCTCTAGTGGGGATCGAACCCACAACCAGTCGGTTTTACAGTCACACCCTGCGCCACTGCGCCACGACTGGCCTCAAGGTTCTTCGCTAGGTTCCCTCTGCCTACCCTGCTGGGTGCGGGATACAGCGTGAAGCTGATTTATTTATTATATTTATTAATATGAATTTTGTTAGTAACTAGTCGTTACCTATATATTTTTCAACATGTATATATATGCATAGTTTTTCAAGGTCAACATATATTATATGAACACAAAAATGAAATATAAAAGTTCTTTTCATATCACTTTTTAAAATCTCTCTTTAAATCCCCTCATTAGCCTGAATTATGTCTGAAATGCTTAAAATTTATGAGCCATACAGAACACAAAGTGCTATCTTTTGTTGAAAGTACTGAAAATGAGCAGTGGAAAGTGAATTTATCACATCAAAATATTTGGACCTTGACTCCGGTGCGATATCTAATTACTTCTGCAATTTTTTTTATTCTTTACTATTACGTAACCTTGTTTATATTTACTTTTAGTCTTTATATAATTATATGTTTTATATAAATTCAACTAAAATCTCAAATTAAATCAGCTTCACGCTGTATCCCGCACACAGCAGGGTAGGCAGATGGAACCTAGTGTTAAGACACTCCGTTCCCCACTGTCCGCCGAGTTCTGGAGGCATTGCGTGTTGAATAGCAGAACTCAACACCGCGCTTTGCCTCGACATAGAGCAGAAATGAAAATATAAATAAATATTTCATTTCCTCGAGTGGGGATCGAACCCACAATCAGTCGATTTTACAGTCACACTTTGTGCCCCTGCGCCACGACTGGGCTACACGACTGGGATATATTAAATAATATAATCATAAAACCATATATAATGAAATGTATTGCACCAGAATAAAATATTGATATAGTAACTATAGCGGCTTTAATTATACTCTATGTTATTCACGTAATTTAGCGAGAGGCTATCTAGACGCATTGAGGCGTTTTACTATAGAAATGATTGGAAGTCCATCTGTACTCTGGAGAATGATTAATTTAGCTAAATTATTTTAAATTTTGAGGCCAGTCGTGGCACAGGGGTACAAGCATACGGCTGTAAACATGATACGGCGCGTTTTAATTCGCACTGTTAGTAATAAAATATTTAAAGTTTTCATTTCTTCGCTCTGGTATCTGTGGTCTGGTAAATAATGCGCGGGGTTTAGTTCCGTCACTCAAAACGTCCAGAATACCTGCAGAGTTCGGCAGAAAGTGAGAAGTGGAGTGTTAAATGGATATTACATGTAGTTCTGCCATTCAAAATAATATTTTTTTTTGAACGACAGAACTAAGTGTAATATCTTTGGGCCTAAAATTACGATTTTTACAATATACAAAGTGGACAGAGCGAAATTTAAAACACTCCGTTCTCCATTTTTCGGTTATTTTTCAAGATATTGTGAGAGTTTGAGCGGAACTCAACGCCGCACTGTGATCAAGAGCAAAAAAAATGAAAAAAAATTCAAACTGAATAATTATCACTAATGGGGTTACCGAGCAATTATTTTCTAGTCTATTGAGGTACAAAGTATAAGAATTTAAACAAACATTTGGTCACATATCGCACTGATAATAACTGATCTGGCTAACAATTTTCTAATTTTGCATATGTGAGACTTACATAATATGCAAAGTTAGAAAATAGTTTAGCTGTTTCTTTCTATACATGTCCTATACAAAATAAATGGATATAAAGATGAAATCGGTGACGGAATCAAATATTTTTTATTAATTATTCTTTTTACCTCTTTTATTAATTTACCTTTCAGAAAGTCCATACAAATTAGCTGTCAAATACAGTTTATTTAAAAAGTTTTTATGTCAAGTCACTCTTCGTCGCAATCTTTGGTGTAAAGATTTTTCTCATTAAGGATTTGTCAATATCGTGAAAAAGATTTGAGCATATTTTTTATAAAGTATAAAGAGTTCACGGGCTTTTGGTTTTTAATTAAAAATTAACAAGTTTTACACAGAAACACGTTTTAAAACGTTTTAAGTTTGGAACATTTTTAAAATTTTTAACATTAAATATTATATTTTCTTATTCAATGTGTAAAACACATTTAACAACTTAAACTAAAGTCACAATATCACTTCAATATTTCATTTATTATATTTAATTTTGAATTTAAGAAAATTTACAAATAAACCTACTTACTTAGCACTTGTTATATGAAACATCTTATATATACTTCAACTGTGACAAAACTTTATCACAGTTGGTCACTTCGGAATATATATAATTTAGTAAAAATTTGATATATTCAGAAATTTTTTCAAAAGTGACCCCAAACATAGATAGAGTAGAACAACAAAATGACAAAGACAAATAAACACTATACTCGTATACCCGAATTGACCCCAAAAATCTAATGAAAGGGAGACACGATATTGTCAACTGAGCGACCCGCCGGGATGATGACAAGGTGCGACCATCCTGATCTTGTTACTCAGCGTGTGGCAAGTCATTGGGAGGATTTTTATGTTTTATATATATAAAACATAAAAATCCTCCCAATGACTGCATTTCCGCTATTTTATTTCCTATATATACACATATATGTATATATAGGAAATAAAATAGCGGAAATGCGAATTAAAATCGCTCTTATTTTAGCAATTTTTGGCGATTCGAAAACAAGAGAAAAATTTATTAGTGAAAAATATTTTGTGAAAATTAGAATTTTATAATAAATATTAATATAATATTGTTATATCAAATTATTTGTACGAAAAAAACGTGTAGATCTAAAAAATATAGTGATGACGAATATATGATTCTTAATTTTTTCTATACATCTTCGGAATAACTGGATAAATTTGTTTTTTTTTTTGTATAGTTAATAAGCCTATTTAGGATCTATCCAGCCTATGATACGTTTCTGCTACCTTAACAACTTCTGTTCAGATAAGCATTTTCCACATACATGTAAAAATTAAATATCACAAAAAAAGAACTGTAATAGGTAAACTATAAAACATAATTAAATACTGTCTTAGTAGAAAATGTTCAAGAAGATGTATCAAATAATGTTTAGAGTTAGGGACTGAAAATAATTAATTAACCTGTGTCAG
>DWLH01002137.1:0-11302 GCA_018249795.1 Heliconius telesiphe telesiphe | reverse complement strand
TCCGGTCGAGTCTGCCCATGCGTGTTGCCATTGCTGACGACGTGACTCTACCACACGTACTTTAGTCGCCTCTTACGACACCACCAGTACCAGGATGATCCTATTCTAGGCCGGGATCACACGGCAATCACAATCAGATCAGCGGTTTGGCCCCGATTGCGTCACAGACAGACAGAGTTACTTTCGAATTTATAATATAGGTATGGATACTAAAACATTACTTTTCTCTCTAATTCAAATAAAACAATTTTTAAAACGAATAGTTCACACGTTTTAGATTAATTGATTTATGTGACCCTCTTACTCGTAATGAAGAGGACGCAATATCGGTGAATTTAATGGAAACAATTGAAGAGGTCAACCTCACTTCCGGATGTACATGGGCGAATTACCCATTATGAACTTTAATATATTGGTATTTTGTAAAGAAAATTACAAAATTCATTACAAAATAATATTTAAAATGAAAATTAAAATCAATCAAGAAAACTCTAAGATAATTTATATTTTTGATAAAGCTTCAGGGTTCCGTGTGGTTGTAAAATAGGATAATCTCTCCATTGTTTACATTGAAACAATCATTAATGAAAACCCCGCAGCGGAAACGAAAGCTATAATTTTTATATTTCATACATTTAGTTAGATATTTCAACTGCACTGATAACTTTTATTATTTTAAGCAGTATGAAAATTCTCTCTTCAATAATATCAGTATGATAGTTCTTTAATTTCTCAGTAACTTCAATTTAAATTAAAAGTTACTGTTTTTTCAATCAAACTTGATCGGAGGTTTAATTGGAATGGTTTTAATTAACTTGCTGGAAACTATTTCAAAGAATTTTACAGTTAACGGTTTTTTTTAAATAATCATTTTAATTTTATAGAATAAGTGGCTGTATGCCTTATATAGAATATTAAATAAAATAATACAAGAATTTACAATAATATAGTTCTTACGTAGGTATACATATATACTTGTATATTCTATTTATAATATTCGATTCGAAAACACTTCTAAACTGATATCATCTTTTTTAGGAGACTTTTTGTAGCTATATAATTTAGTATCACTTATTTTAACACTTATTTTTTAGGTTCCTGTATCTCAAAAGATAAAATTGTAAACCTTATAAGGGATCTATTTTGTTGGTCGTATCTACTATATGGCTCTCAAGGCCCCATTTTCTAGGAATACGTAGAAGTATTAAACTGAAAATATTATCCAATACCTAGACTTGTAATTTCTTGAAGCTGGGATGAAATCAAACTACTAAGTCAACATAATTAAAAAATACGGCTTTTTATACTTTGCATATTATAAACACACGCATCATTATCTAGAACGTTAATGGGAAGAAAAATATAAATTTTCCTATATTTTTACTTCATATTTTTATTACTTGCCAACCATCAGAATCTTATAAAAAAAAGAATTAAATGTTATGTACTTCCCGTTGAGCTGTTTTGTAATGCTTCGTTCCAACGTTCAGGCAGACTGTACTCGTGGAACTCATAACACCGGCGCGGTTAAGATATATAAATATAAAATTTAAAAAAATTGTGCAGCAAAAATATCATGATGAGTCCAGTCGTGTCGCAGGGGCACAAAATGTTACTGTAAAACCGACTGATTGTGGGTTCGATCCCCACTCTAGGAGATGAAGTATTTACTTAAATTTATATTTCCATTTTTTCGCGCTGGTGTAGAGGCAAAGCGCGGTTTTGAGTTCTGCCACTCAACACACAATGCCTCCAGGATTCGGCAGAAAGTGGGAAACGGAGTGTCTTAACACTAGGTTCGCTCTGCCTACCCTGCTGTGTGCGGGATACAGCCTGAAGCTGAAAAATATATACGCCTCACGCTCGCACCTACGATAAAACGATCTGGCTACTGGGATGTCATCTTGTTGTAGTCCCTGAAGTAACATATATAAAATTCAGCTTTTATACTTTGAATAATATGACGAAATTTACACTATGACGAAAGTACTCTTATCATTTATTAGGGTTTAGGTGTATCTCGCGGGGGTTGAAACAGTGCTAAAAGTCTGACAATGGACAACGTCATATTAAATATTATTCCCAAGAAAATTAAAATAAATAGCTTTTAAAAATTTTAACTAAGGTGAGGTACTATTTTATACATTATATTTAAATATTAACATAACATATCTTATAGTACCCACTATCCAATTTTTATATTCTCTGATATTACTCATCAGTGTTTGATGTATGCGCAGATAAATTTATAGGATTTTTAAAATAGCGAAAGTCTGATTGCCAGAGGCTTTTGGACCATAGTGTTCTGAGAATACCATCTTTACACAGTTATTAACTTATTATGTTAATAATCACAAGATTATATAAAAATCTAGGACGTCCGCCAGCTAGATGGGGTGACGACATTCGCAAAGTAACGGCAACGGCTGAATACGAAGAGTTGAAAATCTAGCTCGTGGCGTACCATTGGAGAGACCTATATCCAGTAGGGGACGAGGACAGACTGGATTTTTTCATCATTCGATGATAATGATGTTCATATAAAAATATTATAATTTTATTTGTCATGTAAAATTTTCATCATAACGTCTATATAGAATTCATATAAAAATAATATTAAGACTAAGATTTAATGTATAAAAAATATGTACTTACTTAAAGTACACTTGTACAATGGTTTTGTTAAGGACTATCGATAAAGACTTGAGAAATACGAGATCATATACGAGACTTCACT
Organism: Heliconius telesiphe telesiphe; assembly: GCA_018249795.1. Classification (NCBI taxonomy): domain Eukaryota; kingdom Metazoa; phylum Arthropoda; class Insecta; order Lepidoptera; family Nymphalidae; genus Heliconius; species Heliconius telesiphe. The sequence continues at coordinate 8,565 of DWLH01002137.1, read as the reverse complement.
ACTTACTAATTAAGTTATCTATGTAATTATAAAATTGGCGAAATTCTGACGTAGTTGACGTAATATGGAAATATCTGACTGTTGTAGGTTCAACTCCCACTCTAGGTAATGTTTACATTTAAGAATGATTCTCTTTTTTCGTAAGGGTTAAATACGACTCAACACGCAATTTTTCTAAAATGAGATCGTCAGTGGCACTATGTCATCTCCGGCAAATAAACATATTTTATATGAACCCGAGAAACTATTCGTACATGTACCTACGCTTGATAAAGTGCCAATTTTTTTTTTTTTTATTTGGAATATTTATCGATATTATAATAACTTTAGAGGAAAGACAAAATTGTACGGATCAAAATTTGCATGTTAACAAAATTTTGGCAAAGAGAATTGACGTCCGTAGAAATCTATAAAATTTGTCAAGAAGACGAGTTACAACTTCGAGAAGAGCTATAAACGACTGAAATCAAATTTACGAAAACTTTTTGAATTCACAATTTTAGAGAGATTTTATAGATATACCTACTTTGATAAATTCAAATGAAATCTGAGAAACTTTTCATAGTAGGTAATAAGAAAATGTTAATACACTTACGTATGAATTTGAATCATAATTAAAATCAACTTCATTGGCGAAGTGATATGCGCTCTACTGGCACGCTCGGAACGCCATAATCAAAGAACCATACCATACCAAAATCAGCTTCACGCTGTATTCCGCTCACAGCAGGATAGGCAGAGGGAACCTAATGTTAAGACACTCCGTTCCCCACTTTCCGCCAAGTTCTGGAGACATTGTGTGTTAAGTGGCGGAACTTAACGCCGCGCTTTGCCTAGACACCAGATCGAAGAAATGAAAATATAAATGTAAATAAATATTTCTTTTCCACGAGTGAGGATCGAACCCACAACCAGTCGATTTTACAGTCAAACTTTGTGCCACTGCGCCACGACTGGCCTCTGAATCCGAAAAGAACAAATAATTGTATCACAATTTGAAAAATTTTATACCTCTTAGTTTTTATAAATAAGCATTTTCTATATAGATTTCTCAATTTTAACAAACTTATAAGCAGAAACATTAACAATTAATAATTTTGTAAAAAAGTAATCTTTTAATTATTATTTTTCGTCAATATTCTATTATGTTTCTATTACATAAAAAGATTTTTTAAATAACTCCTTGAAATTTTAATTTAAATAGAATTTGCAAAAGCAAAAACCATCCTAGTGGAACGAAGTAAGGCGGAGGACTCCCCCGATAAAAAAAATAAAAATACCTAACAAATCGCCTGTATTTTAAAATTATAATAATTGTAGCTACAATAAATTTACTAAACTTAATATTAAGTTATATACATATAAATATAAAAATATATATTCAACTTATGGACCGGAGATTAATAAAACGTTCAGATTGAAAACGCAGACGTCTCGAGGGATTATTTACGAATATACAAACTGAAGGCCCCACTGTAATCCTCAGAAAGCGCTCGCTAAAGTTAATCTATATTTGCATAGGAAACAGTATGAAATATATAATTCTTAAATCTGCAAAGCAAAAATTTTATATTGTTAGCAAATTCGTGTAAAAGAGGATAGATATAAAATCTCTTTCTGTATTTCCGAATGTAGAAACATATAGACTATATGTGTTTTTATCTTGCTTTTAAAAATGTTAACCGCTTCCGATTTCTAACATCAAAAATGGGATACGCACGAAGTTTTCATACCTTTGTGTGTATTTCATTGCCGAAAATTGTGTATTCTCAAAATTAAAAGCTATTGCTATAAATCTGTGCTGTATTTCATAAAGTTGAAATTATCATCAAAAATCCTTTAGTAATAGCCTCTAGTTTTATCGTCATTCCATAAAAACTCAAAAAATCGATAGAATCGAGAACGAATAATAATTAACTGGCAGGTTACGCCGAGCGAAAATACAAGCCTGTGCTTTGAGAGTAAGTTAACCACACTTTACTAATTTTTATAATTTTACTCCTGATTGAATTTAAATTTTAATTGTGTAAAATTGAGTTATTGTGTGCTATGAGGTGACCTAGAAAATACCCGTATTAGTCTTGCTTGTAGGCAACGGTCCTTATTGGAAGGAAACTCTTGTGAAGTATTGTTATTAGATGAAATGTAGTCAGTCACTTATTGCGACTACGTAAATTCTCTTTCCGAATAATGTAGAAATATATAGACGATATTTGTTTTATCTTGTTTTTAAAAACGTTAACCGCTTTCGATTTCCAACAATATTTATATTATTATAAAAGTTATCTCAACTTAAAAGTCTTTCAACATAATAATATACCTCATACTAGAGAGGCACGCGTCGCTTATCATAAAATATTCTATATTATACATTTCCTTTTGCCTGCGGCTTCGCCTTGCATGTTGTAATAAATACAACGTAATGTATATTTTCTGCATTTCTAAAATAATGCATAAAAAATACATTAAAATAATAAAATAAGTATAACACACACTGCTTACTATACATTTCATAATATATATGATACCGACAATCTGTGTAACTTCGTTATAAAATGCCTTTGTATTTATAAAGTGACATGCAAATCGCATTTATAACGCATATTATTTATACGCGTCAACAGAAAATAAATTGAATAGTTTCAATAACCTGTCATTTTTTTTATTTAGACAAACGCACATTTATGAACAAACTCTACAACAGTAAAAATTAATAAACGCCAATCATTAAGAGAGAGAGAGAGAGATTTCTCTGTTAATAAAATGACAGGAGCCATTACAAAATATATCTGACCAAAACTCCTCACAATACAAAGTCGAAAAAAGGCAATCGTCACTAATTCATTTTATTTATCCCACAAACTGTAAGTACAGACGTGATAGCCAATAGATATAGAGATATAGGTAGGTATGTACAGGCCGTTTATTTCAAGTTAATTTAATTAAATTCTGCCTCTCGTAATCGGCTTTACCTTACTCAATTTATTGAAGAACGATAAAAGTAATTTCTTTGAATATTCTACGCAGGATTTGTGTTATTATAAAATACATTTCAACACAATAATTTCGAATTGAAGTTGTTCTTATCGAACTCTCTTACCATGTTTTATTCTTATTATTTGCTAAGTACCTAGAGTTTTTTTTTACTATTTTTAATTTTAACTTGCAGTAGGTAAATGTGACTAATGTTAAAAGTGTGATAGTTTATGTTTCAACGTAAAGATGTAATTATTTTTTTAGCTTTGGACTCCATTCCACGTCTAGCAAAAATATTTAAGTGGAGTGAACCTAATGTCTAGACACTCCGTTCACCAGTTATTACAATTCGAATTTGAGACATTGCGAACTTATTGTCGGAACTCAGCGCCATGCTTTGTCTTACTTAAGCGGTAAAGTGAAAATAATTTATTGTTAGTGTATGTATTTGATAATTTAATACGGTTCATATTTCGTATAAAAACTTTTTAGATCTCAAAACTTTTTACATTTGTTTTTCACTGCAGCGTAGCACCATTGTAAATTATTCGTAAATTTGTCCGTAAATTGTTTACTTTCATGCATATCACATGCCATTATTACTTTACTGTAATACCAACATTTCATATTTAAAGATTATTATATATTTATCAATATTTGGCTAATATGTCAAATAGTTTTTTTTTGTTAAACAGAAATTTAAATAATGTGAAACTTTCATAAACACTCTTTCTATGTTTCTATCAGAAACGCTGCAAAACCTTATATCATTCAGTCTTCGAGAAACACCTAGCTAATGAATCGATCGCTGCCACCGCCCTAACCACAGTGTACACAGCGTTAAGTAGGGTCGGCTATATATGTATATATACATACGTACGTATACGTATATTGTACGGAAGAAGTGAGAAGATTTATGCTTAGCGGTGTTTTCAAGCTTTCAAGCATTTTTAAAGAGATTCCACAAACTTAACAGGTTATAATGTTTGTGCATTGGATACCGCTCATGTCTATAATTCGCGCGGAAAGAGGAGAAGCTGTGCTATTTTTAGTGTGACTGTTGACCCTAGATTTTTTTATCTACCTTCTTATATGCATAATACAGTGTGAAGGTGAGAAATATATTGTATAAGTTTATGCGACTTTTTTGAATATTAAATAAAAATATTTTATAAGTAATCATTTCGTTCTATTATTTGGTTATTATTGTGTGGATCACCCAAGTAGGTCCTAGTCCAAAAGAGAACTAAAGATAGGATCATAAGAAAAAATAAAAAATAAAAAATATTACGGGAACCATAAAGTTAGCCCAAATTAAATTTTGTATTATTTTAATATAATGTGACGCCGTCGTGGCGCAGGGGCACAAGGGTGCAACTGTAACGCGACGATTGTGGGTTCGATCTCTCGATCTCGATCGAGGAAATGAATTATAATATCTAAATATTTTCATATCTTCGCTCTGGCACCAAGCCAAAAGCCTCGGCGTTGAGTTCCGCCACTCAACACGCATTGCTTCGAAAAATTCGATGGAAAGCGGGGAACGGAGTGTCTTAACACTAGATTTTTCCTCTGCCTACCCTGCTGTATGCGGGATAGAGCGTGAAGCTGATTTGTTTTATGATAGATATATTACATTTTTTATATAATAATTTAAAGGTTACATTATTTGCAGTGTCCATTATCTTTTATAACCGCACAATGTACAATAATATTATAATGTAGATGGATATATCGTCCGCTTAATCGAGCACACCCCGAGGTGAAACCGATAATGCAGTCATTACTGTGCTTTCATCCAGTGCCTGTTGTTCATTTATAACATTATTGGAAAATGATAGGAATTTTGTTTATGGATTCATATATGTATATAATAATAAATAAATTAGTCCGCTTCACGCTTCATCCTGCACACAGCAGGGTAGGCAGGCGGAAACAGTGTTAAGACACTCAGTTCCCAACTTTCCGCCGAATTCTGGTGAAGGAACTCAACGCCACCCTTTGCCTCGACACCAGAGTAAACCAGAGTGAAGAAAAGGAAATATATATTTAAATAAATATTTCTTTATAATACATAATATATATTAAAGTTAGCAGAAGCCGTGGTGGCTCAATGACACAAGTGTGTGACTGTAAAGGCAACGTTTGTGGCACTTCACTCTCGGGAGGATAATTTATTTAATATTTTCATTGTTTCTCTTGTAACAATACAAATCACGAAGTGTGCTCCATTCAAGACGCAATGTCTTTGAAAAATCGACGGAAAGTGAGGAACAGAGTGTTTTAACATTGGGTTCCCTATATCCGCCGATATATACCGCCGATAAGGCGAAAAGATACGAACGAAGATACGTACCTATTTATATATATACATATATATATATAAAACTCAAAAAATTATAGAAGATTAAATTAGAGCTTTGATTTGTCTCTCCGTTTACATATTATTATGAAAATTAGTTGAAATTTTTCACTTGACGTTGATTATGGTTTTCAAAGTTATATTGTCGGTATGTCACTATCCTTTTATTTATTTTTAGGAAACAGCACAGCGTGAAGCTGAAAAAAAAAGAAAAACTGGGATGTCCTAGAAAAAAATCTTGGTTTGGTTCAACGTCCAATAAACAAAATGGACCTGTAACCACTGTATACGAACCAAAAAATAATTGCTTCATGAAGCTAGTTTAAAAAAAAAGCCTGAAACCTAAAATCAATTGAAGGCACGACAACATAATGACTAATTAATTAATTTAAAAAGATTTCAAAATAAAAAACTAACATATACAACCTACAAAATAAACCCAAAAAACCTTGAACTTCACACCTAAACAAATATCACAACTTGTACGTTTACTTTAACAAAACATTTAGCTAAAGTTCCTTTAGACTACTTCACAATTTAAATTTACGCTAAAACTTTCGTATACCCTCAATGATTAATTTTCTTTATTAGAATGGAAAATGAGAAAAGTTTTTACCCGTAACCCACCTCTGTGGCGATGATCAACATAAAAGTTCTCTAATTGATCGAATGGACCATTATCATAATGAGGCCGCCTTTATGCCTCTCGTTTACAATTCCTAACGAGGGACGAGGAGTGGTGTATAGAACTGGAATAAATATTTAGAATTTACATATACACCTTACTTTAATAATTTTGGGTGGGCTGCGGTTTTCTGTGCGCTAATTGTGAAAGTTTATGATATAAGTCGTATGATGTAAATGCAAAATATTTATACTGTATTATGTTTGCAATGAAATAATACGTCAGCTTCACGCTGTATCCCGCACACTGCAGGGTAGATAGAGGGAACCTAGTGTTAAGACACTCCATACCCCACTTTCCGCCGAAATCGGAAGCATTGCGTATTGAGTGGCGGCTTTGTCTCGACACCAGAGCGAAGAAATGAAAATATAAATTTAAATAAATATTTCAAGTCTTCGAGCGGGGATCGAACCCACAACCAGTCGATTTTGCAATCACACTTTCTGCCTCTGCGCCACGACTGGCCTCTAGTGAAATTATACGTTATATTGTTATATTTACAACTTTGTTTCTGCGGATATGATGACTTTTGCCATGTCACTTGCATTAACCACACATGGTGCATAAGTAATTCTAAAAAAACAATGATGTTATTGCAGTAATGTATGAAATAATAATTTATTGGAATAGGAAAGTATTCATAAGGCTTAAGTACATTTCCTAATTCATTATATAAATATCTCCTAAGGTTTACCTGGGCTGCTAGAGTTCGACGTTTTTTAGGCAGTAGGCTGTTTTGTTTTTTATAACAATTTGAAAGAAGTATTTTTTTTTTAACTATATTATTTATTTTGTTTGTCAATATTTATTTGTCATTTATGATAAATTTCATATATTTCCATGAAAACAAAACTGTTACAAAAGTGTCTTGTCATATAAATAGAATGTAGATAGTTGTGTGAAACTACAGTTAAGTATATATTTGTATAGGATTTCACCCTTAAGGGCTTGTCAGTTAGATAAACAAACCTAAGCCAACCCGCGGTAGTACTACATGTTCCGTTGGTTTTCTTTAATTTTCTTTCTGCTATGAATGAGTGGGAGTGGTCAAAATGTGAATTAATTTAGGTCAAATAATATTTAACAATTCCACGTCATTTTACAATTTTGATAACAATTTTGCTGTAAATGATTGCTATCTAATTTATAACTTTTTTTTATTGTATCTACCAAAACAAATTAAGTAAGTTTTAGTCCACACATATTTGATAGGAACTTCAAAAATATAATATTTGCCTAACAAGAATGGATCACATGTAACATAACTTTTTTTTACTAACAAAAAAATAGTAGGACACTATTATGACCAATAGGACTCTATTATAACTCTGATAGGACTCTATTCTACGTGTATCTTAAAAGTTTCAAGCTATTCTATTTTTACGAACAGACTCTCCTACCTTGCTGTGTGCGGGACACAGCGTGAAGCTGAAGCTTACGTAGTTTCCTTTTCACGTAACATACTGGTAGCTTATCTCTATATATAATAAAAGTTCTAGAAACAATTCTGTACATAAAAGATATAAAAAAAATAAAAATTAGGTCGGTTAATATGTTGATTATAGAACCTAAAAAACCACTCAGCAGAATTCTTGTCTGTCTGTCTGTCAGTCTGTTTATTTGTTCGTCAATCACGCAAAAACTACCTCACAGAAATTGATGAATTTTTGCATGGTGTTAGCCTAGAGCCTCAAGGTACATTTTTTTTGAGTTTCATTCTGAATTTCATGATAGTTTTCTTTAAAAAAAAAAAAAACTGAAAAATTTAAATTACTTAAAATACCGTTAATTACTAAACCACCCAACGGATTTTGATGCGGTTTTCACCATTAGGTACAATATTTCTCACGGAAGGTTTATATATAGTTTATTATATGTATATTTTAATGTAATTTGACATAAATATGATAATTGTGTATAAAGTCCTACCCGTTACTTCTCCAGTCGCACATTCACCCACAAAGCGAGCAGTTTGGCGAGCGGGTATACCACGTAGCACGCGTATTCTATCGCATCTGGCACTCGGGCCTACTTCATTAAGTGCTCAGAGCCGGCACCCCCCCCGCACGTCGCGCATGTCTTTGCCTCCCTGCCTCAGTGACAGGACATTTTGCGTGAGAGTTCAGATTTCGAGGTCTAGCAGCGACTCGATCGCTGCCGTTGTTCCCCGCAGGGCAGCATTTTGTCATTTGCTCACCACTCTCCACTATACACTGATGACATCACAACGCTCTAGCGAGTATCACTCGACGAGAAATCCTGCAGGTGGTCCAGAACCTCATTCTCCGTCGAGTGACGCAGGCGCCATACTACGTGAGGAACACCATGCATCACCGCAACCTAAAAATAGAAAGCCTGGAGGTACACATTGGTTGTCTCGCGTCCAACGCATTCCGCTGCGCCAATGTATCGGGACACTTGCACCTAAGGAGCAGCACTTCGTGGCATACTCGGCCGCCCGAGGTCAGAAGTCTGCGACTTCCGAGGGACTTTCTATCCTCCTCCAAATCCGAGTCATGAGCCTTGCATTGAACCTTGGTCG
>DWLH01002136.1:0-11304 GCA_018249795.1 Heliconius telesiphe telesiphe | reverse complement strand
GGAGATTGAGCCCTCCCATCAATTCTACGTTAATGATGCTTTCACCTCTAAGTTGCACAGGTGTGTTTAGTTTTTTTTTTGTAAATCGTTTCAATGCTAATTATTATTGCTTTTTTTAGATAAACCACACTATTTAAAAAAATAATGTTTTTAAACATATTTTTTAAAAATGTTATTCCACACTTAGGAAAGAAAAATACTTATTTAGAAAACGTATAAAAAATGGAACGTAGCAGGACTCGAACCCGCGCCTCCTGGAAACCGACCAGGCGCTCTGACCACTAAGCCATACGTTCTAGTATAAAATATAGTATTCTCTCTTGCCAAACGATAATTCTAAGTAATTATCTTTGGGTAGCGGAAATTTGTAAAAATCTCCCTACTGAGGTACTAACAACATAAATAAGTTGTAACGAGCGTAGAAAAATTTCGACGTAGCTTGATGAGAACGTATGGCTTAGTGGTCAGAGCGCCTGGTCGGTTTCCAGGACGCGCGGGTTCGAGTCCCGCTACGTTCAAATTTTTATACGTTTTCTAAATAAGTAAATAATATGTTGTTGACAAAAAAGTTGTTTATAAAATTATATTGAACACAGAAACAACATTAGTTCTTAATTTACAAGTTTAAAGTATACATATATATTTTTTCTTCTGCATCCAAATGAATGATATTTTATATAGTTGTGATAACTGTAAAAATATTCACCAAACATTATGTTGGAACATTCAAGTAAATTTTTATACTGATAATATTTTTATTCTCTTACTTAATTACATAAATTTTCAGAGTTAAAATCCAAACGGTAGCAGCTAAAGGAGAATCCGAGCCGGAGCGAAGAGAGACACGGAACAAAGTAGACGAAGATCGCAAACACGAGATAGAGGCCGCCATCGTGCGCATCATGAAAGCCAGAAAGAAAATGGCGGTGAGCGTGATTTTATTGATTTCGAGTAAATGTGTAACTGATTGAATGTTTTATGACAACATATACTCGAATATCAAGTGTAAAAGATTTTCTTATATTGAATATTTTGTTATTCATTATTATATTCGTAACTAAGTACAAATAAAGTCGAATTTAATTTGATTTTTTTACACCCGTACAGGCAGTTTTTATGGTGAATATTTTTAATATAATATTTTCTCACTGACTAGATTTAGAAAAGTATTAACAAAGGCAGTTGTGAAGCAATGTCACCGCATCTGATTGTAAACGAGACGGTTATGGCTACTATTCTCGCTTAGGTAAATGAATTATTCTCATTTACTCGCTTATGGCAAAAAGACGAAGTGCAACGTTGAGTTCCATCACTGGTTTTAAACGTTAAAGGAGCCTCTTCACACTTGCTGGATCGGTCAAGCTTTAATATAATCTAATGTAGTATATTGTGTCGTCCTCAGCACACGCTGCTGGTAGCGGAGGTCACGGAACAACTGCGCGCGCGCTTCCTGCCCTCACCCGTGGTCATCAAGAAACGTATCGAGGGGCTCATCGAGCGGGAGTACCTCGCGCGCACCCCCGACGACCGCAAGGTCTACACCTACGTGGCATAGGTGCGACACGACCTGCCGCCTCCCCACCCCCACCTCCCCCCCACTCCCCACTCCCGCTACCCGCCTCCCGCTACCGAGACGACGCCCCGGACTCAGTACAGATTGAATTGTAATCGCTGTAAAAATATTGTATATACAAATTTTGTGGTTTTAGTCCGATCGTTTCGATGTGTACTATAAGTGTTCCTCATGATTTCTTAGAGTAGCTATAGTATGTTAAATTAAACTCTCTTTTATAACGAATGTTTCATTGCGACTCGCGACCCCGCTGCGGTACATGTAATGCGTTTTGTTTGCAGGGCGCGATGCTTTCCGGTCATTGAAGGATGAAAATGCCAACTTAAAGTGATAGCAACAAAATTATTTAAATTATTTCGAAATAAAAATTATTAGTTATTACATATAATTATTTTATTTATACTGTAACACAATTGCACTTAATACTAGATGAAGAAATAGTAATTTCGAGGGAATACTATTACAGGCTCTAGATTTTAATGGAAAGAAAAAATTGTGTGATAAATGTGGGCTCGCGTCTATGAAACGAGTATCTAAAGTTACTACCGTTGACAAAGACTGTACACTGAAGGAAACATTTCGAACGGCACCTTCCACTGAAGCACTCAATATCTTGTACTGCTCTGTATAGTCTTCACTTACATCAGCAAATACAACTATCAAAGTGAACCTCGTTATAATATTGTGACAAACAAATTTAGACTCTTTAGAAAGATATTGCCCGTAAATATTAGTCTTATTAAACTTCTTGAGAGTCAACCAATCATCATCTTTAAGGTCGTTTGGGTTACCCATTGGCGATATAAAAATCGGTTTGCTAAATTCTAAATACTCGTTTATTTTTTCTTGAATTTTTATACATCCATCTGTTTTATTGTGCGTCACATATTTTTGTGTCAAAGTCAGGCGGCATTTAACTTGTTCATTTTGTCCAAATTTATACATATTATGAGTAATGTTTGTATACAGGCAATATCCGTTTTCGTTCATGGGGAACGACAAATAACTCCTTCTGATACAAGTTCGATTATAGAAGTATTTTGTGTGATTATTTTCAACGAAAGAAGCAATGACCGGGTAGCCTTTCAAATAACCTAGATTGCCACTATATTTTACCATTCCATTCTCTGAATCGTTTCCCATATAGAAATTAACAAAAATTTCTTGCCAAATAAATTTATAGGCAGTTGAAACTTGTTTAACATGAATTTTAATGTTAGCTTCGGTGATAAGGGAACCATTACAATGGATAACGTATTCTATTTTAGTGGCAATATTGTTACAATAATTATTTGAGCACGTTGGCAGATGTAATGTTTCGTTATACATATTGCAGGCGTGTTCATCGCAAACCAGAAGAGTCCAATTAGTACAATGAAGCGTGGTACAATTCTGTAAATATAAAATGTTATAAACGTCAAATTCACATACAATCTAAATAAGTCTTCGTTTGCTGAACCCTTACAGTATGTTTTTTTTTTTATTTTATTTTATTATAGTAGTAAATTACATTGTATTGTAATACACAGCATGATCAGACCAGACTGATCTTATTGAAATATATTTCAATTTCAGTCTGGTTAAATGAATAAATACGTTATTCTTCTTTTTTAATATTAGTGTAATTAAATAAAGAAATAAATATCATTCACATATAATTACCAGTTGTGTGCTGTTATTGGCTTTTGTTGTTGCGCTTACAATATTTGATTTTATGGTGGATTTCAATATCTTTATCATATGAATGTCGTTAATCTTTACATAACATTTAATATGATCATTATGAAGAAATTTCACTTCTTTTTGTCCATTGCAGTATTTATTGGTGAAAGTAGTAGGGAGTCCTAAAACAGTGTATTATAAACATAAAATAAATGTTCGTATAACAAAATGAGAAAGGATAGAAAAAAAGAAATTGTGACATTGCAACCACATTATCATATATAAAATATTTGTTTAAAAAAGACTCTGCTAAAATAATATTGTATTATAAAAACAAATTAAATACAGTTTTTGTATAGTACCTTCAGATTTTTTATTATTTCTGATATTTTTTTCAGCTTTATGTTTAGAGAACCTAGTTTTAAGAAACTGCGGTCTTTCGTTGCGACCCGAATTCGTAACGTTGCATGTTGAGTGGCGGAACTCAACTAAAGAGGAAAGGAAATAGAGGGAATAAAAATAATTAATTCCTCCGAGTGGTAACAAATTACCCCCGGAGTGGTATTGGTAGCGATTAGCGTAAGACGTTGTTCCACTGTGGCTTCAATATGCTAATATATATATTTATATACAAATGTTTAAAACTCTAAAACAAATTAGGTCTCAATATATATTGCAATCTTTAACAGTTTAAGTGCTTACTCATAGTATTAATAATTCCATTTTCCAAAAACCAAACAGGTTCCCCTGACGTGTATATGGTTTTGTTAAATTTGTATACTCGTTCATCTTTGTCATCATTACGCCACTTAAAGAATTTGTTGGTATCGATGGAATGAATCTAAATAAAAAAAATATTAAAAACTCAATCCAAACATTGTATAATATAATTAATAATTTGTATAAACAGTATTAAAAGTTGTTTTCATACCTGATTCGGACTTAGTTTTATTTTGTCGGGCAGATTGATTTTGTCAATACAAAATAAATAATGAAAAATATTGCTAGTTGCTTTAGAATTACATGTTAATAAAGAAGACTGTAGTAGGCATTGTGGTTTTTCATCACCAAAACATCTCCATTTTGGTCGTATACAATTATTAAATAGAATATTTTCTTCCTCTGAGCAATCACTGTCACAGCAACAATTGATATCACAAAGCTTATACTGAAAAAAATATATAATTCATAAGTAAATTTTAATATTGAGGCTGTCGAGGCCCAGTGGCACAAGCGTGTGACTGTAAACGCGACGGTTGTGGGTTTAGTTCCTATTTGAGAGAATTCATTATTTATTATTAAAATTTTCCTCGCTCTAGTACCAAGGCAAACGCGGCGTTAAGATCCACTACTGAGTATGCAATGCCTAAAAAATTAAATCAAAATCTGGGGAATGGAGGGAATATTTGATTCTCTTTACCAACTCTGTTATATGCGAGATAACAGCGTGAAGCTAAATAAAACATCTAAGTTACCTACCAATAAATCACAGTGGCACTTTTCTTTATTCTTACGTTTCTTTGGCATTTCAGTTGGAGTTGTATTCTTTTTATCAAAAAAAGTAATCTCAGTAACATTATCCAACTCGGAACTAGTGTAATATGTCTCAGTTGTTAATATATTATCTTCGATGGTCGCTGAGTTCTCCTCATATAACAAGTCAAATATAGTACTAGCATATTCTGTAGTAGTAGAAAAATAGGATATTGGCAAAGATACGTTATTGTATTTTTGCGGTTCCATAGTATTTATTTGTCCTTTTTTTCTCTCAATGCGGTAAAACAGAGCATGAGGCTTTTCTTTTAGATTTTTAAGTATATAAGTGATATTTCCAGTATCATTTTTAATACCGTCAGTAGTAGTATCATTATTCTGACTTCTTCCATTTATGAAGTCCATAAGGCAAAATTGGATGACTATTGAAAGTAATGTAAAACATAAATATGTTATAGGCTTCATTTTCTACTTGTACTCAACACCAAATTGTGAGAAATTTCTTAGAATTATGTAAATATTTAATTCTATTTCTCCTTTTGACTGAGTTATTAGTTTATACCTGTAAATAAATTAAGTAGTTGTAGTTAACTAAAACCAAATACTAAAATATTATATCTTTAAAAATAAACCTGTCGCTTCCTAAATTCGTGATATCGGTTTGGGTCAACTCATGTGAGCCTCCTATAAAAATCTGCCTTAATTTATCAGTCACTGTCGTAGCAGCCGGCGCCCAACAAGAAACTTGCACTGTATGGTGACCAGGGCTAGACGGTATATTACATATACCGTAACCTACTACCCATGAACGCCCTATGGAATCCAGACAACTGACTTGTAAAATCAACTTTGGCCACCCTAGAAATAAATAAGAGAAATAAGAGAAAATATATTTAATTAATAAAAATACAAATATACTATTTATTTATAATAACACAACTTTGAAATTACCTTGAATACCTCTACTAAGATAATGTAAGTCGAATGGATGAGTCCATTCAATAATTCTATTTTGATTGGGTTTGCCTGAGACTGTTTGGCCTTCAGAATATCCAGCGATAAGAGTCCAATTTGGGCCTGATGAAAATATTCCATATATATTTATTTTTATATGATTAACATAGGTATTCAGAATAGCAAAGTGCTATATGCACTGTGCTTTTCTGAATATGTTTAATCCATATACCATACTGAAGACTATCAACACTTACCCGATTGAAATGAGTAACGACAGAATAAAGAGTAAGGCTCACTAAAATTAGAAGCACTCTGTAATTGACCCAAAATATGTAATTCTGCCATTAGAAAATACGAAATGCATGATTGTTTTGAACACTATTGAGCGAGTAGCTTTGTTTGTTAGATAGTAACCATGGTTACCCATATATTTAGCATAGATAACTATAATCTATAAAAGCAATTAGGTAAGTAAAATATATAATTAAACGTATTAACTATTTTTATCAATGGTAAAAGAAAATAGAAAAGACGCTTATACGTTTGAATTACAGAAGAAAAATATAAGAAAGATGAATGCTGTGGAGATGCGATAATTGCGTAGGACATGTACAGTCAGTTTAGCTGAACGTACTACCAAAAATGTCACGGTGAGAATAACAAAGAACGTGCTCATGTTATTTCTACACGCTAAACGAATGAACGATGAAAGAATTGCAAATGAGATTTATGAAGGAAAGTTGAGTGGTAAGAGAGGTAGGGTCAGACCTCAGTTGACCTTCGAAAACATAGTGTCAAAGATACGTAAGAAGGTCACGTAAACATCTTAAGGACTCCCCAGAGGGTATAAAATAAGATATATAGAGAGGTTGATTACAGTGGACGAGGCGAAAGAGATATGCAAACACCGTAACATTTAACTACCCCACATAATCCAGTTCTTTTTTAAAGCTTCATGCTGTACTCCTGTACATGAAGCTTTATAGCTATTATTTAAGCAGGAAGCTTTAAAAAATAACTGGAGTCTCCTAAAGCTCCATTCTATCCCCGCTTCTGCATAATGTGTACACACATGACATCTCAAAAACCCCAGGCACGAACCTAGCCCTATTCGCGGGCAATCCGCTGTCTTCATGTACGGCCGCATTTCAACTAACATAGACTCCAAACCTCCTTGGACCGAATAGGTAAATCGCTAACAAAATGGCGCATAGAGGTCAACACCGACAAAAGTAACTGTGTCTACTGTCCGCCTATTGGGCAAAATAATCCGGAAGTCCAAACAGGCAAAATATCTAAGAGTTAGGTACTCTCGACATTAAAATGTCCTTCGTAAACCAAATAATACACACTGTCCCCGCCAGTGGACACAACGTCCTAGTTTTCTATTAGCTCAATCGCACCTCGGCGCGAGAGGAGCCCGCAAATAAAATTCCAAACGGGCAACAAGAGCCCTACACAGTAGGCCTAGCTCCGATTGAGCGGAGCAGTCCGTAAAAAGACAAGGAACAACGCCGCCGACCATCTCGCGGTGCCAGAGCTCAATGCCTGAGGTTAAGTTTAACCAAACAGCTGTTAGGCGAGCTCTGTCCTCTTTGGACATCCATAAGTCGAGCGGGCCAGATGGCATCTCTCCCTTAGTGCTCCGTTCTTGTGCTCCTAGCTGACACCGGTGCTAACGCGTTTGTTTCGGCACTCCTACTCAGTTGGCGTAGTCCCAGACTCATGGAAGAGCGCTCTTATCCACCCGACCCCAAAGAAAGGCGATGGGTCCGATCCATCTAACTACAGGCCTATTGCTATCACCTCCCTGCTCTCAAAAGTCAAGGAGAGCATTATCAATAGCCAGCTCTTGGTTTATCTAGAGGATCACCGATTGATTAATGACCGACAATATGGCTTCCGCCATGGTCGCTCAACCTTCTGGTTTACCTTACCCATCGCTGGGCTGCGGCTATTAAAAGCAAGGGAGAGGGCCTGGCAGTTAGTTTGGACATGGCGAAGGCCTTTGATCGAGTGTGGCATGAGGCGCACCTGGCTAAACTTCCATCCTATGGGCTTCCCGAGAATTTATGCAAGTGGATCGCCAGCTTTCTCACTGGGCGCAGCATCAAGGTCGCTGTCGTCGGTTTTTGCTCTAAATATATGCCCGTGAACGCTGGCGTTCCTCAAGGCTGCGTGCTGTCCTACGCTGTTTCTTCTGCATATCAATGACATGTTAGATTCTAGCATTCATTGCTATGCAGATGATAGCACGGTGGACGCTGTTTACTCCGGCCGAGCAAGTCTTTCTCGGGAAAACGCTGAACAGTGCCGAAATAAACTTGTGTCTTCTGTTGAGGCATCCCTCGACAATGTCTCCTCATGGGGTGAAAGGAACTTAGTGCAGTTTAACCCCCTGAAGACACAAATTTGCGCGTTAACCACAAAGAAAAATCCATTTATCGTATCACCAGTCTTTCAAAACATTCCCCTTACAGCCGCGCCCAGTATTAGTATATTGGACCTTAATGTTTCGAGTGACTGCCAGTATCGTGATCATCTGGAAAGCAAGGCCAAGTTGGCCTCGAAGAAGCTGGGGATTATCAACAGACCGAGAAGGTACTTCACGCCAAAACACTATTTGGGCCTATATAGGGCGCAGGTTCGGCCTCATATGGAGTACTGTTCTCATCTCTGGGCTGGTGCACCCCAGTATCAGCTTGTACCATTTGATCGCATACAACGTGGAGCCATTCGAATCTTTGGGGACCCAATAATCTGTGAAAGGCTTGATACTTTGGCTTTGCGTAGAGACGTCTCCACGCTGTGAGTTCTCTATCGCATTTATCATGGAGAGTGTTCTGAAGAACTGTTTGACCTGTTACCTGCCGCCGAATTTTCTAACCGCACAGTACGTCACAAGTTAAAATATCATCCACACCACCTGGATACGTGGCATTCCACTACTGTGCGGTTTCGTAGGAACTTCCTTCCACGTGCCACGAAACTTTGGAATGGCCTACCCGCGGCAGTGTTTCCAGGTGGATATGACATGGGTACCTTCAAAAAGCGCGTCTATCTCCACCTTACAGACCGGCAACGCACCTGTAGCTCCTCTGGTGTTGCACGGGGCCGTGGGCGGCGGTAATCACTTACCATCAGGTGACCCGAACGCTCGTTTGCCTTGTCCTTTTCTATAAAAAAAAAAAAGATTTTGGAACAAAGTACGATATGAATATTATTTTCCATGTGTATTACAATAAAAACTATTATATCTTTAAGAAAATAGAAAGTCTCCAGCGGAATACATTGTACGATTATCTAAAATAATTAGGCCAGTCGCAGGGGGCCAAAGCGTGACACGACTGGTTGTAGGTTCGATCCGACTCGAGGACATGAAATATTTATTTAAATTTATATTTTCATTTCTTCTATCTGGTGTCGAGGCAAAGTGTGGCGTTTTGTTACGCCACTCAACACGCAATACTTTCAGAATTCGGCGGAAAGTGTTGAGTGACGGAGTGTCTTAACACTAGGTTCCCTCTGCATACCCTGCTGTGTGCGGGATACAATGTGAAGCTGATTATCTAAAATAATATAAGCTTTTCATTTGTTCCTATCATTTCTTCGAATAGTCATAAATAGTGCCCTAAGGACCAACTTTCTCTCAGGGTTTTTGTTTATCATAGTTTTTATTACTTATTTAAATTAAAATAAGTAAAGGGCATTTGGGAATATAAAAGAAACACATGTTAAATAAAAAAATACTATATTTTATTTATTATTTAATTTTTCATATTCTTAAGACAATTCGTAATTATAAAAAAGTATTAAAAAGTATTTTTAACATTTTTAAAGTGCTATTCCACATTTAGGAAAGAAAAATACTTATTAAGAGAACGTAAAAAAAATGAACGTAGCTTGATTTGAACCCGTGCTTCTTTGGAAACCGTCTAAGAGAACGTATGGCTTAGTTGGTCAGAGCGCTTAGAACGCGTTTCCAATGAGGCACGGGTTCAAATCCCGCTACGTTCAAATTCATATACATTTTTTTAATAAGTATTATAAAATTTAAATGAGTTACATCAAAACAATAATTTTAATTATTTTATTTTTTATAATAAAAGAAAGTAATAAATAATATTTTTTTAACAAATTAATAACACAAACAATTTTATAATCTTTGATTAAAATTAGAGGTATACTTTACAATTATGAAGTCGGTTCAAAATACTTTCTTAACAGTTCAGGTCAAACACGACAACTTTTCAGGAAACATTAATATTTAGTATATTCTTGGGTGAAGGAAATTTACGAAATTTTTTATAACTTAAAGACGTTTACTTATACTTTTAAGAAAAAACCATATCAATTTTGTACAAGTTTGTTATATACAGGGTGGAAGTGTAAGCGCCACTTTAAATGAAACCACAGTTTTAACTACTCTATAAAAGCCCAATATAAATCGGAAAAAAAAAAATTCGCAAAAATGAAAAAGTTTTTTTTTCAAACAAAATAAATGATAAAATTGTCGTTTTAAAACAAAACGCCATTTGTAAGGACGACGCACGCACACATAAACCTATCAAAGGAACACCGCCGCACACGCCTCATTCCGAAATCAAGTCGTAGGTATTGGCGATAAAGTTCAAAATTGTTTAACCTTTAGTAGTATTTTTGTAGTAGTTAGTGTTTATATATTGGGATCTATACGTAATCGCGTCACACGAAATACAGGTATGGATAAAAATCGTGAAATGAAAAAAAAATCCTACGTCCAAACTGTTGAGGCATCTTGATTAATTTCTTTACGTATAAGTTTGAAATATTTTACCCTATATGCTGTTTCCGTAAAAGGAGCGCTGCCTCTTCCACCCTGTATAGGGCTACCACTTTATCTTTATAACAATAAATACATAAAGAACACGTGTATCAGTACATGCAGGGATGTCACTCTTCATTTCTTTTCTACCACAAAAAAAAAACAAGTATACAGGGGGTTAGAGTTCGAGGGATACATATTTTTTTGGATTTTCCCTCTAATTAGGGAGAAGTTAGGTACTCGTCGTTAGATTAGTAAGATCGTTAGTTTGAAAGATTTACCGACACTCCCTAGTGTACGTCCGTACGTGTACCTTATACTTAATATGCGACGTCATATATATACAAACTGACGTAGTAAATTGTATTTATTTACATTTTAGTAGTAAAGTCACAATAATGTTGATGTGTTATCTTAAGCAAGCTCTTCTAACTAAATTACTCATATATCAAATAATTTACTAAACACTAAAAAAATATTACATCGATAAGAGCGATAAAAGAAATTGACTAATAACGGTAGAAATAGCAAACAAAACTTAATAGCTTTAGGTATTAAGTTTCAACAACAAACGCACGGAGTAGCGATGTGTGGTGTCTACATGTAGGGCTGCCAGCCGGGGTAGAGGCGCGCCAGGTTGGCGGGGCCGGCGGCGGCGCGCAGCAGCCGCGCCACGTGGCCCGCCACGCTCACGCCGCCCGCGCCGCCCTCCGTAGTACTCACGGAGTAGCGATGTGTGTTGTCTACATGTAGGGCTGCCAGCCGGGGTAGAGGCGCGCCAGGTTGGCGGGGCCGGCGGCGGCGCGCAGCAGCC
>DWLH01002135.1:0-11305 GCA_018249795.1 Heliconius telesiphe telesiphe | reverse complement strand
ATATAAACAATCCTCTATATAAAATACCTAAAGTAAATAATTTTTATGGCAAACGCACAAAAGAATGGACAGTTCCAAAGATACTTAACTCTTTGCCATCAGAGATAAAAGATACTGCAAAACAGTTAAATTTTGTGAAACGTAAACTAAAAAATATACTAATGTCAAAAGAATTTGAATTACCGATATAAAAAATATAATTAAAAAAAAAAAACTATTATTTAATTTTAAAAAAATCTTGTATAGAGTATAATAATTAAAATACAAAACAAACAATGTAAAAAATATATTATAAAAAAAAAAAAAACTTAAACATTAAAAGTAACAGAACTTATAATAATAGGCCTTGCCGCAATAACGCACATTTCGTTGTTGATGCCGAGTTTTCTCGGCGTATTTTTGTTGCTTACCCACTTTTAAAAAAATCAATCTATTATGTTAGTTAAATATAAAACATTTATATAAACAGTTGTTATTTAAAGTTAGCTTATAAGTTTAAAGCTTGTTTTTTACTCATAGTGTTTTAAGTCTAAGTTCTAAATCTGTATATGAGAGCTTTGACCGTCGGTAAACCATTTAAATGGTTTGGCGGAGTAGATGTAAGTTTTTTGTATTTGTTATTTTGAGAAAATAAATAAAAAAAAATAAAAAAATCGCATTTAGCAGTTGGACGCTTGTGCTCGCTCCTACGTGACGATGACATCAATATCTTCAAATCGACATAAAGTGTAAATCAGACTGACAGCGTAGGATCTCTCTGTTATAATGCCCAACACAAAAAAAACAGTATAGTCTTTTAATTTGGCCATGGTAACGAAGTTTGAATAAATTCTTTGAGTAATATGAGCGAAGCCGCAAGCAAAAACAAGTTTCAAATGTAACCATAGAACAAAATAAAACGAAATGGCCCACTCCACTCATTTACGACTAATAATGTCCTCTCATTAACAGAGGCTCGTCTTATAAATATTAAAATCGTTCGTTTTCACCGTTAATTGTAAAAATCTTTGAATTTGCTAACTTAATTTCAGGACAGTTCATTAAAAAATACAATTTTGTATTACTCAGGTGTTCTGTCCTTGTCTTATATAGGGTGGTTTTTATGTCTGTCTCTCTCGTCCGCCCTTAACCAAGGCCCTTAATTATCCCCCTAAAGACCCGACTTAATTGCCCTATTTCTAAGCTAAAATAAATTTTCACTTGATGTTTGGAATGAGCTAATTATTCTGGAAACCACATGCCGTGTAACGTCGCGTTAAATTTTCTAAATTTATAAAATTATGTTCCGTAGAGAAAAGTCTCTACGAACATAAATATTATAATTTTTCATTTTTAAGATATGTGATTATTTGTAAGATACGTGATTTTTTAAATGTTAAGTAATATTTTGAAATAGGTACTTAGTTTTTTTCTTCTATTTAAACGTTATAGGCAAAGCGCAGCGTTGAGTTCCACCACTTAACACTAAATGCCACTAGAATTCGGTGGAAAGTGAAACATTATTTTAATGGGAACTGAGTGTCTTAACACAAGCGTAAAGGTAAAAGTTAAGACTTTATGGCACTATGTGGAGAGTAAAACCGAAAAAAAAAAGTCAATACTAATATTATAAAGCTGAAGAGTACGCTAATATCAGAAGGATTAGTTTGAGCACATTTTTTGTATTGTATCCATTTATCGACGAAGATTACAGTTTATATATCACGTAAATCGTTTCGATTCAACCCATTGCACCTGCGGTCAGAGTTATCTCAAGCATTTAGAACGTACCATATGTCATGCATAACTCTATTAATATTACAAACTGAATCTACAGGTAGAAGCAAGTGATGTAAATATTATGATTCCTTCGAGTAGGAATCGATTCCACGACCTTCACCACGAACATCATTTTCAAAGAACTACAACAATTCAGTTCAAAAGTTACAAGGTAGAAAACACCTTTACCTTACATACCTTTACTTTACCATAGCTTTACGTTGTATCCCTTACATAACAGGGTAAGCAGAGGGAACTTAGGTACCTAGGCACTCTGTTCTCATTAAGACATTTCCGTCCCCGTTTTAGGTTCTTTTACGTTAAAAAAGACACCAACTCGTTACAATTTTACTTAAATCATCTTCACGCTGTATCCCGCACACAGCAGGGTAGGCAGTGGGAACCTAGTGTTAAGACACTCCGTTCCCCAATTTCCGCCGAGTTCTGAAGGCACTGCGTGCTGACTGGCGGAACTCAACGCCGAGCTTCGTCTGGACACCAGAGCGAAGAAATGGAAATATAAATATAAGTAAGTATTTCAATTCCTCGAGTGGAGATCGAATCCACAACCAGTCCACCAGACTGTAAATCAGCGTTTACAGTCACACTTTATGCCCCTGCGCCACAACTGGTCTCATTTTATTAAATTTTAATAAAATATGGATATAAATTTTATTTCTTCAAGATGGAATCGAACCCACAACCTATCGCGATCACCGTGCTGTCCTAGTAGCCCTGCGCCATGACTAGCCTCGAAAGCTACACAACCACTTTGTATCGCCAATACACACATATCACATTAATCAACGCGTTGCTGCCAGCGGCTTACCAACTGACCGTATAATGACATTTCCCTACCAAATTACAATTTGATCGGCAATATTAATTATAATTATTAATTTTGTAATGGTAATAGAGTTTATGGTTTTGTGGTTTCTATTAATATAGCGTATGTATGTGATGGTTGTAAGTTCGATTCTGACTTGAGGGAGTGGTATTTTTTTAGTTGTTTTTTGTATCACGTATATAGCAGTATAGGCAGAAGGAAACTGGGAACCTTGTGATAACATACCGATCCGATTCCTTTAAGACACTATCGTTCCACACTTTCCACTGTATTCTGAGGCATTATGAATTGAGTGACGGAAATATTTCATTTCATAGAACCCACAATCTTTCCGTTTAGTCACAGTCTTATACCACCGGGCCATGACGGCCTCAAAGCGGGAGTGGTAGTATATAAATTATTTCTATTTTTCTAGATAGAAATTGAGTCGTAAATAACGTTCAGTTCCGTCTTTAACACATAATAACTAGAAAATTAACGGAAATATAGAACGGAAAACGGAACGGAATTAAATAGAGAACGGAATACAGTAACACTCACATATTATTTAGGTAATGCCTTTTTGAGAACTGAAATAGGATTTATAGGATCTCTATACTGTTTCTGCTATAATTATAAATAAAAAAATATATATTATTTAAGGGGGTCCGATTTTAAAAACATGATACAGAAGCCTTCGTAGTCGAGTTTAACGCGCGCATAGCCAGCTTTATATTTCTCTTCTTCCAAGCTCTGCACTCAGCACCTGTCTTTTAGCAAGGTAGGGCTTTTGTTGTTGATTTTAGGGTAGTCAGAGAATTGAGTGGGGAAAAAGAGAGTTGAGTGGGGAATCTCACTTTTCAACCAATTACCAAGCTCTGAGTCTTGAGAGATACTTTGCGCGCTTTGTCACCAGGTACTTTGCGCGCTTATCCACCAAAACGATAGGATAGTATCTACTGAATTAAACAAAATCGGATTATTTACATAGTACGGGCAAGGCGCGAGCAGAACACTTCCTTTTGTACAAATATATTTTTCTCTCACATATACTTAATAAATAAACTTCTGGTACTAAACGTGCCCCACTAGGATATCCGGGGCTGAGTCCCGGAAACGAAGCGAAGCTAAGGTATAAAATAAAATACAATGAACTTTTATATCATGAAAAATCCCTTCTGCCTTAGCATTTTCCTTTGGCAAACATTATTTATGATAAAAAAAAATAAAGTACACATATCATATCTTTTTAAAATTGATAAATCTTTTTTTATCCTCATTTTTAGGGTTCCGTACCTTTTAAGGAAAAACGAACCCTTTGGATCACTTTGTTGTCCGTCCAATTTTCTGTCCGTCTGTCAAAAGCCTTTATCCCAGGAACGCTTAGAGATATCAAGTTGAAATTCAAACTATATACTCAGATCTACGGCCTTAAGATTTCCTGAAAAAAAAAAATCTTTTTCTACATTTACCTTAAAATAGGATATGGCCGCTTATATACAAAAAAATGCATATTTCGAAACTATAAAGGGGATCTAAATTAATAAGTTCCGATTGACCTAGAAGTAATAGCAAGTACTAATTCAGTAAAAAATTAAAACTATATATTTGTGGTTAAATCCTAAAAAATAATATCCTTAAAAGGGAGGCAAAATTTTGTATTAAAGCCGCTATTTTAAGTGACGTATCAGATGAAAGGGCGTTGGCTAAGCTAAGCTTGAATTTCGGAAAACTCGAGATATCCAATTTTTGTACGGAACCCTCTACAGAGCAGAACGTTAAGTAGTAGGGTTTTTTTAAATTATTTATTAAATTAAAGCAAATATATTACTATCCATAGTTGAACGGAGGGTCTCAACACCAGGTTCCCTCTACTTATCCTGCTGTATTTGCGGGATACATCGTGAAGTTAAATAAAATAGTTTACATATGAGGCTTCAATTTCCAATGAATTATTTTCATTTCCTCTGTCACAACCAAAATCTCTCCAGAATACGGCGAAAAGTGAGAAATAGAAGTATCATAATGGAAACGGAGTATCATAATATTAGGTTTTTAGGTTCCCTCTGCGTACCCTTATATGTGTAAAATACAGCGTGAAGATAAAAAAAAGATTCTAATAAAATGCTTATAATTCTATTTGTGTGAGTAATCTCTTTTTCCGCCTATTTTCAATTCCGAAAATATTGAGAACTAACATACAAACATACGCTTACATTTGTATAACAGCTTTCAAATTACAAAATATCACAAGCTTTTAAATAAAAATCTAGGTGTTATATCAAAGTGTGTAATAACCGAAAAACCCTAGCATTTTAAAATAATGAAAAAGATCAAGGAAATACACAAAGGGCATTCATATTAACTAATTAGCGACACGGGGTCGCGGGTTCAATCCCGCCATGTCTGTCGTGCTCATTGTTTTACCCTACAAGCAGGGAGGGGAAGGGTTGGAAGTGTCAAGCGTGCGTAGGGAAATTTTAAATTCTAGACTCGGGAACATTTTTTTATTGCTATATTTACCTATGTAATGTTTTTTTTTCTATGTATTTCTATGTGAGACCGTCGTAGCGCAAGACGGTAGATGCGACGGTTGTCGGTTCGATTCCCACTCGTTGGTATGAATATTTCATATTTTCATTTTCTCGGTCTGGTAACGGACCTAAGTACGCCGTTGAGTTCCGCCACTCAACACGCAATGACTTAGGAATTCGGGGGATGGGTGGGAAGTGTCTTAACAATAGGTTCCCAGGTTTCCTTTAACTACTCTGATATATGCGGGATACAGCGTGATGCGAACCTTTCTTTACACCATAAGCTATTGCCCGTTACCCCATGGTACCCCGTGGTCGCAGGTAAATTACTAAAAGTAGTGTAATTGTAGCGTGCCGTGTGATCCCGGCCTAGTATAGGATCATCCTGGTACTGGTGGTGTCGTAAGAGGCGACTAAAGTACTTGTGGTAGAGTCACGTCGCCAGCAATGGCAACACGCATGGGCAGACTCGACCGGATCATTACCACCCCCGACATTTAAAACCGGCTTGAAGTAGTGGCTTTATTTATATATCGTGTAATATTTCCCTGACGGTAATATTGCCTTAGGGGTCATATTGCTTTAGACTTCCTTGATAATTTGAGTGTACAACACAAAAATAAACTTTCAATTTTAACTAATAGTTCTCGAGATAAGTTCGATTAACCAAACGAACTCTCTTAACATTCCGGTCTTCATTTTAGGTGTACTGTGTGAGTAGTGGAACTTAACAACAGAAAAACGTACTTTAATTTTGTTAAACAAAAATAATTAAAGAAAAATTTTATAATTTTGAGGTCGATGCCAAGTAAAACAAATAGGCTTAGTAATTCGATATAGTACCTAAGATTGTTGTAGTCTAATACTACAACAATCTTAGGTACTATATCGAATGACAACGACTTCAATCTTTTTTCAATTATAAAATCTTTTTTTAAATATTTTTGCTTGACAAAATCAATGTACGTTATACACTAACTTTCAAATAAAAAAAAATCATCAAAATCGGTTCACCCATTTTTAAACATTTTTAAAGTGTTATTCCACACTTAGGAAAGAAAAATACTTATTTAGAAAACGTATAAAAATTTGAACGTAGCGGGACTCGAACCCGCGCCTCCTGGAAACCGACCAGGTCGGTTTCCAGGAGGCGCGGGTTCGAGTCCCGCTACGTTCAAATTTTTATACGTTTTCTAAATAAGTATCGGTTCACCCAGTTCAAAGTTCTGAGGTAACAAACAAAAAAATACAATCGAATTGATAACCTTCTTTTTTCGAAAGTCAGTTAATAAAACTTGACCTGTACCCGATACGTGACAAAAATCAAAACGAAAATCTCAATATGACCATACAATAGATACTCAAATGTTATTTAATTCCAATCCATACCTATATTATAAATTCGAAAGTAACTCTGTCTGTCTGTCTTTTACGCAATCAGAGCCAAACCGCTAATTCAATTGTGATAAAATACTCATATAGAGATACTTGAGGGTCTTCGTATGAACATAGGTTACTTTTTTTTCTCATATTTGTATTATTCTCGATATATACTAAGATATTAAAATACGTTTCAATTTGACATGTAATTTATTCTGCCATATTAATAACAACCGTCGCTAAGCGACCGTTGCTAGGCAACAAGGAATTATGTCGTTTTAAGAAAAAGTCGCCCAAAATGAGCTTCCTGAACGCTTACATACACACAGCGCGCGCTGACTCAACTTTATGAGATATATAAAAATTATGTTTTAAAAAATATTAAAAAGTCCCTTACATGTATGTTCATCTCTGAAGGTTGAGCCACAGTAACCATTTTAATATATTTATTTTTTTATTTTTTTTATTATTGTTAATGTATTTTATATAATTTCGTATTCAATCCTAATCAAAATAAATATAATAGTCACCTTTAGCATTTCACCTAGATTAAAATTATATTTAACTATACATCATTCTAATAAATACTTAAGGAGATATCACTGATTCAAAATGAGTTAGAGGCCGAGGCCAGTCGTGGCGCAGTGGCACAAAGTGTGACTGTAAAACCGACTGGTTGTAGGTTCGATCCCCACTCGAGGAGATGAAATATTTACTTAAATTTATATTTCCATTTCTTCGCTCTGGTGTCGAGGCAAAACGCGGCGTTGAGTTCTGCCACTCAACACGCAATGCCTCCAAAATTCGACAGAAAGTGGGGAACGGAGTGTCTTAACACTAGGTTCCCTCTGCCTACCCTGATGTGTGCGGGAAGCTAAAATGAGTTAGCCTACGAACCGCACGGTTTGACCGACCTGAACCGGCAGACGACGTTGACGATTTTGTAAATTTTTATACATTTTCGGTCTACTATTAATTTTTATGGAGTTATTTTCTGTTTATTATTAATTTATGGTTTAGTTCTTCGCTTATTTGAGTAGCAGATTAGTTAGATTTTCATTAATTTCTTGGTGTGGTGTAAGTTTCGGCCCTGCGCGGCATCGGCATAATATTATTTAAGTATAAAGGAAACAACGGTCGGTTATTTAAGTTAAGGTATCTATACCGTTGTTATACATTTAATAAACCATAGTTTTATTTTTTTTGGATTTTATTTGATTTTGCTCGCAAAAATTATCGAATTTAATGTAGAAAATAGTTTAGTTATTTCATATAGTATGTACGTACGCGCGCAAGGAAAACGTGTAAAAAGATTTTTCCCAGGTAAATCTGTAAAATCAATCCCTGAAAGTCCAATAAAAATCAGTTCAGTTGTTCTGGACATTAGCTCGGGGAAATAGAAAGACAGACAGAGACAAAAAATATAAAATTATTTTTTATTGTATTTGAGTATTATGTAAATAACCACATGCACTTGCTAAAACAGCACAATACATTTAAATTTTAAACTTTTAAATATATATTTTACTTTAATAATATTCATAATGTAGCTGGTTTTGTTTAGTTTTTTTGTAAATATTTTACTTTGGTTACGTTTACTTATTATTTTTGGTCATTTAAATTAGTTAAATATTTTTTCTAATAATAAGAATTTTCTTTACTTATTATTCTTTTCCGGATTATTATGATCATTTAGGCTTATAGTTTCTTACCAATCCTATTAAAAACTGAAAACAATTTCATAAATATATTTAATAAGCATTCGTATAGCTCAAGCGGGCGAACCCGCGTCCGGGTCCGCTAGTAATAACATAAAAACAGGTTAAAGTGATAACTTTCTTTTTCTGATGTCAGTTCAGTAAATAAAAAAATATTTGTAAAAACAAAAACCCCGACTGCATAAAACTAAAAAGACAATAAACGAGCCCAATAGTTTATTAGGATTAACAGTCGGGACCTCTTAAAATTACGAAGGGTTCCTGGTAAAGATTTTATTGATTGAAGAATTACTTATAGGTCCCGACTGTTAATCCTAATAAACTATTGGGCTTGTTTATTTTCTTTTTAGTTTTATGCAGTCGGGGTTTTTGTTTTTACAAATATTTTATTATTTTTCACTTTTTTGTTAGAACTCATTATCGTAATGATAATCATGATATACCTTTTTGAAATCCTCATATTGAGTTCTTGAATTTGATATCCATATTGTGGTATTCGAAACGATTTTTTTTTTCACTAAGTCCAATGGCGTCCCCTAGCCGCCATGATTGTTTTTTTTAACGTCACCTATTTAAGAACACTTGGGCTGTTATTACGAATCTAATGATACCTAAATTAAGTAAATCCGTTCAGCGGTTCTGGAGATATGAGGTAATAAAGAATATTACATACATACAAGATACGCGCGAAAAACATAACCCTTCCTTAGCAGTCGGGAAAAAAAAACTGGTAATTGAACTTGCTTTATTCTAGTGTTACAATAAAGATATCAACAAACAAAATAAACTTTACAAAGTAACGTCTGTGTAATACGTATTTTTATAACACTTTTATTAACTTTCCCCATTAGCTGTGTCTCTGGTGAGCACTTAAGATATGATTCTTTGAACTTTCTCACATTTTATATAAAATGAAAATATAGTTTTTTTTTCGTTTTGGTAATATTTATATGTAATGTATATTAACTACTATAGCCACGAGGTCCACCCTCCTTTCCTCCTCATAGTTTTAAACAAGTAGAGCTAGCGCAACATTACGCGTCGTTTGTGAAAAAAAGGAGAAAAAAGTGACATATTGTTTTTTAAAGTGCTATTCCACACTTAGGAAAGAAAAATACTTATTTTAAGAACACGTTTAAAAATTTGAACGTAGCTCGAACGTAGCTAGACTCAAACCCGCGCCTCCTGGAAACCCACCAGGCGCTCTGACCACTAAGCCATACGTTCTCATCAAACTACTTCGAAATTTTTATACATTTGTTACTTATTTATGTGGTTAACATCTTTGTAGGGAGATTTTTACAATTTTCCGCTACCCAATAATTACTAGAATTATAGTCTAGCAAGAAAGAAGGCTATTTATTAAATATTTTTAAAAATTTTTGAAGTGTTATTCCACACTTAGGAAAGAAAAATACTTATTTTTAGAAAATGTATGAGAATTTATTATATTAGTGATCATTTGTTATGAAATTTTAAGGTACATATATTAATTACTGCACTTGTACATGTTCTTCTACTTTACGGGTTGGGCAAAGCGGATAGCAGTCTCACAACACCAAACTATGGTTATTTTTTTGTTAATTATATTAAAAACGTTAATACAGGCTAATTCATACTCTGTCACTATTTTATTTCTGTCTATTAGATCGCATTCCATAGTGTATCAAAGGTAATGATGTCCGCTTTGCCCGGACTGCCCCCTAAGAGCCAAATTTCAACTTTCTAAGTGCTAAGTTCAAATTTAATAATTTCGTCTGTACGTTGTCCTTTAGTCACTTTGAATTGAATTTGCTTACAATTTTTTTTTTTCACGCTATATCTCGCACATAGCCGGGTAGGCAAAGGGAACCTTAGAACCTAGTGTTAAGACACTTCGCATTTGATACTGTGGTGACATAGTGGTACTGCATCAGACTGTAAACGCGACAGTTTAATGGGTTTGATTCCCACTCGGGAGAATTAATTAATTTCATATATCATTTTGTATATACCACTTTGCATTATGATTATTTATGAAAATTCAAATTGGTCATACTAAAACCACGAGTTAAATCTGCACGAATAAATAAATTAAAATATAATATTAATAAATCCATTTAATATTCTGTCCATTTTGTACTTGATGTTATTAATATAAATAAACAACGTATTTAGCTATTAAATGCACTCGCACTTAACCGGATTTTTTGTCTTTCCCGCTATTAAACACTTTCACTGCTACTGGTAATCTGGAAGAGATATCTTCTAGAGATAAGTCGATGGGAAATTTTTGCCTTTGTGGTCAAATGGATATAATTAAGAGTCGTATATGAGACATGACACGTTCCTAGTGCCCGAGGTAACTCTAACTTCAACTTTTCTAAATAAGTAACGTAAGGTACTTATTTAGAAAACGTATAAAAATTTTAACGTAGCGAGACTCAGGTTCGTGGAATAATACTTTAAAAATGTTAAAAACTCTAACCATTGCTGCTGTGGGGAGTGTTACCTCGGGCACTAAGAATATAGTAAGTAGAATGTAACCCACATTGAGACGATAAAAGTAATTTAATATATATGGACTATACAACCAAAAAAACTTTTTTTTTTTTGAACCAATAGTTCCTACGATTATCGCCATACTTAAACAAACGAGCTAATAGCTCTATAATATTGCAAAATAATGCAATAAATAATATAATAATAATTATTAAAACAATATAATTAATATGAAACGTGCGTAATCAGTAGTTTCCATATATTCATACTGTCACCTCACGAATGAATTGAAGAGACCTTACAACGAATTCGAATCGCTTAAAATATTACTCGAAGGTTCCGGTGGTGTAAGGGAAGAACTTTTACCGGAAATATCGGGATAAGGGAATTATTTATTTGGTTGGAAGATTTGGAAGCGTTTTTATATAAATGCTGAATCAAAAACATTAAAACGCTTAAGAGTAAGTAGAGTGCATGTTTCATATCGGACTTCGATACGAAGCCAAATTTGGTCTTAACAATCGTGGAAATCGAACCTTCTCTACCACGATGGCCTCAATTTAATTTCAGTAGATAAAAATAATATTTATTTAGTAATAAAACCGGTC
>DWLH01002134.1:0-11305 GCA_018249795.1 Heliconius telesiphe telesiphe | reverse complement strand
TAAAATGTAAGTAACAAATATAATAAAATACAAATATATAAAATATAAATAAGAGTAGATTTGTGGTGTTTTATTTTTGTCTTTTGTCTTATGTTTTGTTATTAACAAAGTATGCATATAGCATATGATATAATTATGCTTATTGTCTTGAAATTATATTGAGTTATGGTAACATCCCCAACACTTTAGATTATATATTATGTAGAAAATTTTGCTTCCAAAAGTAAAAACAAGAGATCATCCAATTTCATATGAAAACCTACCAAGCATACCTTGGAATAAAAACAGCATAAAAGAATGAATTAGGTGCCCAACATCGTCTTTAAACCTTGTGTATTTGTAAATCATGAAACAAATTGAATCTAAAGCAAAGCTAACCTTTGTTTTAGTAGTCAAACGTTTTTTGAAAATAATAAAGTACCAGACTACTCAGAGTAAGTTGCCAAAATTTTTCAAATGTTTCA
Source organism: Heliconius telesiphe telesiphe (assembly GCA_018249795.1). NCBI lineage: Eukaryota > Metazoa > Arthropoda > Insecta > Lepidoptera > Nymphalidae > Heliconius > Heliconius telesiphe. The sequence goes on along the minus strand of DWLH01002134.1, from coordinate 10,841 downwards.
CATTTAGAAACTAATATGAGCATTAAAATGTATTTTTTACAATCTATCCATTTGGACATTGGACAGTTCCCAGATAGTCTGGGCAGACTGACTATTGGCTGGCTAGAGGCTATTGAAATTTAATGAAAGATTTTCCTGATTGCTCAGGACCATGACAGATTTTTTTTTAATATATTTTTCCTAATTTTTTTTGATAAATAGCTAAAAGTTTTTGTGTCAAACCCATGCCAATCGACAATTTGGCAAATCTGATAATTTTCTAGGATTCAGTACATTACATTTTTACGACATTGACTTCAACTGAACAGTTGAAGTTATTTCTCAATGTTATTTCTCAAAATTTTGATCAAATATTTTAAAAACGTTTCGCCCCCTTTTATTTAATAAATAAATGATATTTATTATTATTTAAAATACCAAATAAATGATATTTCAACTATTCATTTTAAGATATTACATAGTGAACCTTAATTTAATAAAATTCTCCATGTCTGTTACATCTATTTTTGAAATTGTACAATTAAAATTTGAATTTTGTAGGATTAGAAATATTGATAAGAACGTATGCCTTATTGATGAAAGCATTTATACGATTTGCAGCTTACGCAGGTTCAAATATTAATAATTTTTATTCGTCTTCTAAAAATATTTTTCGATGCTTAGTTTGAAATAACACTTAATAACGGTAAATATAATAACATAAGTTTTGAATGTATATCGCGTAGCATATCAAATAAATTTGCTCTCAAATTAATATCTGAAATAACTTTTGTTCAAAAAAGACAATCCCTATCATCTTCGAAGCTATAGAGCATATCGTATAAAAAAAGTTGGTTTTCTTACTACAAACAAATCGAATTGTAGTATTTTTGGGACGTAGATACTCAACTTTCCACGCAAGATTTACATTTGTTTCAAATAATTTTATTTTTATAATTTGGAATTCAAAAAAAAAAAAATTATAACTCACGTAACACAATTTGCAGAGTGACGCCTAACTACAAGTACGTAGTTTCGGTTTGGCCGAAGGTACGGCCGTATTTTGGCCGAAACCGAAACTTTGGCCGAAACTGCGATTTTTGACCGAAACTGGCCGAAACCGAAACCAAATCTTTGGTCAGTCACTAGTATCTATACTTATATACTAGTATAATAAAGCAGAAAAGTTTGTTTGTTTGTTTAAACGCTAAGATCTCTGGATCTACTGGTTCGATTTACTTTATTTTTGTTTTATATGAAATTGCATTCTCAGGAGTGCTATAGGCTAGATAACATTATATTATTTAGTTATCCTTAAATAACGAAATAACAATAACAAGGAACGCCATCGAATTGCTCCAAGCGGTGCGCTGTAAAAAATGTTATGTCAGTATGTTGTATGACAAAAATAATTAATTTTATGAGTTCTAAAAAAGAGACCATATATCTATCTCCATATGTCTATCTCTTATAAATAAGTGACAATAAGACATTTTTGTATAATTTACAAAATAATCAACATTTTCGGTAAAGTTCCAGTCGTACTCATGACCCGAGAGTTTCGTATCAGTTTCATGAATGGAGATACATCAAAAGAATAACTTATTAAAGTTGTCATTTTGTATCAAATTAAGTACCGATTAAAATTTGTACCTAATAGTTTTTTTCTGGGCCACAAATACAAAAAGTTGTCAATTTTTGAAAAATAATTTTGGAATTTTCCTTTATACGTGCCGTAAGTTTTAACTTCCTAACAAATTTCGTAATTGTATATCAACGGGGAGTACCCTATAGTTTTGATAGAGAATAAAACAAATAACGAAGCAAAAACCCTCATGTTTCATCGTCATTTGATTGCGATGATTTAGAAGATAGATTTTTTTTGTGCTCTAAGGGAATATAGACTTGAACATTGAGGTATCTAACCTTTAAGCGATCTTGTACAAAATAGTCTTGACAGATGGACAGACGGACAAATAACAAAGTTATCTCATAAGGATTTTGAGATATGTACCCTAAAATATCCTTGGCTTGTCGGTACGTGTCGCTTGTAAGCTATGAAATAATACTGCGGGATATTTTTATAAACAGTGTCAGAGCATTTTTTTCTTGAGACACAATTTCTTAGAGGTTGCTCCCGAAAGTTTTTTTTATACGTTTCCTAAAAAAAATATTAATAACATAAACGAACGAACGGACTGAAGAACCTATTCAAAGAAATATCAAGTAAAAATAAAGAGTATTTACGCGATATTTCTTTGAGTTTTAATCACTGTGTTGAAATAATTACGAATTAAGATAAACTGTTACGAAGGTAATCCTCACCAACAATTCAATTTAGTTTACTTTGTAGTTAGTACTATGAACAATTGCACTTTAAAAATACATAAATTTATCAACAATTAAATAAATAAGACGTTTCTAAAGTCATTCTTTTGCCCAGAATCTTACCAGCGCGATTCAGAAAACGACGTCTTATGCACAACGCCACCTATTGGACTTACAATTGAACTGTAACTTTTCGAACATTGTTAGAAAAATACTACTATGTTTATGTTAAATTTATTATAAGTATAGATTACTCTTACACGACGTAATTAACGTTTAACAAATAATAACTCAACAATATGTTTTATGCGTTATCAACATTCATTATCATAGGTAGTGAATATATATCGTTGCGTATCTGTTTCTATTTTTTTAAGTAAATACATTATTTTTTGATAGAGTGTAGCGGTAATCTTTCCAAACTATAAAAATATAGTCTTTTATGCACAACGCCATCTATTTAAGACTTAAAGTTAAGCTGTAACTGTTCGGATAGTTAAAAAATGCTGTTTTTATGTTAAATTTCACCTAACATAAAATTATATTAACCGAAAACGATGTTGTGCTAAAGTATTAAAATGATTAATAATCTCCCGTCGTAATCAGTGTTTAACTCCACAGAATGTTTTATGCGTTATTAAGATTCGTTAGTACCTTCTGTTTGTTGTCAATAGATAGCGTTACGTGTATGATAGAGAGTAGCGGTAACTATTACAAACTATTCAATTTCATTTATTTTGCAGTTTGTACTAGGAATAAACACATTTATTTGAAAAATACATGTTTAAAATGAGTAAAGTATTAAAACGATTAATATTCCTCCCGTCGTAATTAGTATTTAACTACACATAATGTTTTATACGTTATCAAGATTCGTTAGTACGTACTATTTGTTGTCAATAGATAGCGTTACATGTATCTATTTTTACTATCTCAAATATAAACTTCTTGAAAACGTTAAATACTTATATATTTTGATAGAGTGAAGGGATTACAATGAAATAAAAACTAAAACTTACTCTGATTTACTTGTAATTTTTATGTATAAAAGTTGCTTAAATTTGTTGTTTACTTTTTACGTTATACGTATTTACATAAACAGACAAACAGACGAAAATTCCAAAAATGCTGGAAATGGATTCTGTTAGTTGTCCTTTAATACCCGGGCTATTTTTTTATTATTATTTTGAATGTACAGAAACTACTTTTCTACCGATTTATTATAAGTAAGACGACGAAAACTGTATAAATAGCGAAAATAATGTTGATATTACTTCTCCCATGGAAAAACAATATTTAATAGAGTCTATTAAAACATGTCAAGCTAATCCAGAGCTATTTTATGATTAAACTTCAATAATATGTAGTATGTATCATACATCTATTGAAGTGCAATCGTAATAAAGTTAAAAAATATAGTGCGCTAAAAAAGCTTCTCGATACTTACAAAAAAAAAATAAGCAAATAGAGATAATATATCTGAAAGCGGCTATCTCTCATCCTCATGTAATTTTTTAAATCATTCTCTGTAAGTAAAATTAGCTTCACGCAGTGGCCGCACACAGCAGGGTGGGCAGAGGGAACCTAGTATTAAGACACTTCGTTCCCCGTATCCCGCGCAATTCACAAGACATTGCATGTTGAGTGGTGGAACCCAACGCTGCGATTTGCCTCGACACCAGAGTGAACAAAGAAAAATATCAAATTTATAATTTCATCAAACGGAAATTGAACCCACAACCTATCACGTCACACTTTGTGCCCCTGGGCCACGAACTGGCCACTGGCCTGTTGTAGTTCATTAATAATATTGAAATTCTTAAGCTCCGTTTTTTTCTCATCTAGTCTTTGATTAGTCTTTTTTATTGTCTTTTAATGTAAGTAAGCTAAATGTATGTAATAATTATTTCATGCTATGTTTGCTTTAACACGTACGCATACAAATAAAGCTACTGACCGACTGCGTCAGATTTCATTTGACTACAAAATATTGTCAATAATATTGTGTAGTGTGCCGGGCCATATATTGAACGATGTTATTGTCAATATTGTATTGACAATAATATTGTGTGCGTGCGGCTAGCCTATGTCTCATGTCTATATTTATTATGTCTAAGCAATAAACAGAATATATAATTTACGAATTATTAATTACGAAAAATTTTAGTATTTTAAGAATGATTTTTTATATTAATATAATATATATATAGATTGATATAAAAACATTATACATTTTTAAGCAAGTATATTTTTTTTAAATATTTAGATAAGGAAAAAAATAAAACCATTACTATCTTTTTTTTATTAATGTTATTCATAATATTTATAGAAAAATATAATAATCATTTTACACAATAATATACCTTTTAAATGTTTCATAGCGTCAAATAAAATTTAAGTAATAAAATTTTGTCATTTTACATAATTATTATCTACATTAATTTAAAACAGATAGTAGATTATCGAACAATGAAAAATGACATTAGTAGGCAGTGACATTTTATAATTCATCATATAGCGTATCAGTGTATTGTAAATCGTTGTTTTAAAGGATAATTATCTGCGTTTCTAAACATATAAAGTAGTCAGTATTGAAATAAAAATTCAAAGGTGTATTTTTATTAATTTTAGTGATTATAAACGTGCGCTTTATGTTTGCATTTAAAGAGTATACATATTACGTTTCGGAAGTACATCAGATTCCTTCCTTATACAAATCAGTGGTTTTAGCTGATTTCAAAATGTCGATCGACATATCTCTGTACTTCGATCCAATAGTTTTTTAAAAGTTATTTTCTAATTTTCTTAGCCAAAACAAAGGAAAGTGAGTACATGTTTTAGTTTTCATAATTTCGTTGCCATAATGACCTTGAGGATAAACGTACAGTGATGTTAATCAAAATATTCGTATCAATATAGTATGTTTTTAAGAAAATATGGACACCCATGTATATTTTTTTACGTATCTTGCGTAGTAAGCTAGTCCACTATATAATATTATTTTAAGTGCTTCGTTTATTCCTTGTGATGTCCCCTTTTTTATTTTTTATTTTGAACATTTCAATGAGTGAATATTGAAGTCAGTGTGTCTTATTGCAATATTGATTTTTTAGGCAAAATGTCATTGATTGAGGGTGTTGGTGATGAAGTGATCCAGTTTCTTACTGTGGTGTTTGTAGTGATTGTGGCAACATTTGCCTGGTGGTCAACTAATGCAAGACCTGATAGATATAGAACTGTGCTGCTCATGAGATCTAGGAATCAGCATCCCATAACTGTCAACTTATTAACAAGTGAGTCAATTGGTTTAAATTGTTTCAAAATCTTATTTATTTAAATACATCATGATCTATTGATCTTCTAAAAAATTCACACTATCTGGCATCGAAAACTTTGGTATATAAAAAACTTGCACAACAGTTGTTAAGCAATGTTAATAATATCTTTTATTCACTTACAGGACATAATATAACTAGTTCCACAATAACTCTACCGACAACATCAGGCCCTACTGGTATGTATTTTTTTATATTATATTTAATGAAAACATGCTTATACTATTTACAATATTTAAATATTTATTGGTTTAATCTTTTAATTGAGGCCTTTGTGGCACAGCAGCACAATGTATAGCTTTAAACACAATGAGAATTTGATTCCACTCAGGGCAATCAATTATTACATTTACTTGCTTTAATAAAAAAATATAGTATGGCATTAAGTGAGTGGCACAACATGCAATGTCCAGAAAAATTATTAGTACACAAAGAAAGTACTTTAACTTTAACACTAGGTTTCCCCTGACTACTAGTGTGAAGCTAAAAGCTATTACTGAATTTTATTATTACCAAAATTAATTACAAAAGTATTTTTCATTTCAAGTATGTAGAATAAAATATTTTTGATATATGGGGCATTTAATGTGAAGAAGGCAGATAAACAATTTCAGAACTTATGGGCTTCAAAAGTACACACTACTTATACACAACAAACTTTACCACTTCATTTTTTACATTTAATTTTATTGAGAAATTTAAACTACCACATAGTTCAAAAAATGTTTCTGACTTTTATAAAATAAATATTATTTAATAATTATACAGATTAGCAACAATAGTTACTGTTTATCAATAGTTAAGACATATTTTTTATACTTAGGATAAGGTCAAGTAATTTGTTGTGTTTCTTAATTAGAAAACTGACAGATATTATTAAAATCACTCAATCAGAAATATGAAAAACATGGATATGGGTTCAAGTACCATTGCATTGCAATATTTATATGTTTTCTGAATTATTTTTTTATCCTTAGTATGCAATAATACTTTAGAAATGTTTTCCATCCATCTAGTAACCTGAATAGTTTTGATAGATCTGCCAGTTGCCTTTGATCATTTGTATCTAAATGATTTAGTTAAATGTAAGCATGACTTCCTTTGGATTTCTCTAAAAATTAAAGGTACCCTATGCTTTTCAGGATAAAAGTAGCCTTCTTTTCTTACCAACATGTAAATCTAGATCTTATTTATTCTGGGATAAAAATGCCTAAGACTTATCAAAGAGGTTTCAAACTATAGTTTGTTACTAAATACAATAATTTAAATATCAAATATTTAACTAACCAGAGCTATTTAAAAACTATAAGTTTCTCAGGTCAATGTTAAAGAAAATTTCTTATTAATAATATTGTAGACCATTTGCAAAATTTATATTTTGCATAAAATAAAGACACTTTATTCGGACAATTAATGTTAAATAAATTAACAAAATTACAAGGCTTTGCTTTGTGGGATTGCATTTGACAACAAGTGAGATGGTTGTGAGTTCAATCTTACTTGTGGGAATGAATTATTTTCATATCCTGGCTCTGCTACATATAACATAAAATGTTTAGGACTTTGTGACCTCCAGACTTTACTTATATATGTATTTTATGTATGGGATTAACTAGTGTTAGTAGTGGGATTAACTACTAAAATTTGGGAACTTTATAGTTAAAATATCAATTGATTCAATAATACTGTGATAATGTTCAATAATAATATAATGAGTGTTATATGTTTGATCCACACTTGTGGAAATGAACAATGACGAGAATCTGCTTATTGCTGTTTTTTGCTGATTATCTCTAAATAAAATGTGATAATTTTATTTGAAAAATATCAACTATAAGAACTGTACATGTTAACTTAAATAATGTAAGAATTATTTGTATGTAGCCACCATTATCTGGGAAGTTAGTTGACTAGAATTGATCATGTAATTTTTTTCAATTAATCAATAAATTTTTGATTACAAAAAGTTGTAGCTATACTAATCTGTTAGGTTGTTCTTTTGAAGCTTTCAAGTTCTTGTCAGAACTAAAGTTAGTATTAATTCATATTTACTTCTACAACTAGAATGAATGGGCTAAATTTCAAAATTATTAAAATTCAAACAATTTATTATAATTTTCTCCCATATTTGTGTCAGCTACACGTAAAATGCCCCATGGCACAGATAATTTAAAATTTTAAATAAAATATATATAACAAACAAAAAACAAGTAATAACTTCACGCATTATTAAAATAGTTGTAATAATATTAATTAACAGTGATTAATACGCGTATTGTTGCCACTGAAAGCAATATTAGAGATGATACTGGTTCTCTACAAGAAATGGATAGCATTGTAGACGCGGATATGGCTATGATGGATCACCATCGTTTACATTTCTATAGAAGAATGGAGCGTAAGTAATTTTGTAATATAAATACAAAATATTACATTTTTTTAACTATCTTTCAAATATCCTTGTACAGTTTTTGTACTTTAGAAAGAGCTTGATATTTTATAAGGTAAAATTGCTAAAGGTGCAGGTTTCGATAATTATATCGTTATTAAAACATAGTTATAGATTTTCTAAGAAAATTCCGTTTTGATAAACATAGATATCATTATTATTTTTACTTGACCATGACTATCTGTCTGTGTTTTTATATTTAAAAACTCCATACGAGGTGTAGTATGATACTCTTTGTGTACAAAAATAGGTAAAGGCTACTTTTTATCCCGGAAAGAAAACCTTTGTTCCATATAATTTGCTTGCAGCTTTTATCCTGAAAAAGTTTAAATATTTGCCAAAGAGGTGAAACAAGTTTTTGCAAATCCATTTATACATATTTAAGTATATTTTAACATGTGTGCAAATATATTTTGTAGAATATATTTTATTTGAATTTAAAAAAAAAAACTTTTCATTTAACCTAAATACAATGTTCAAGTATACTCGTAAATATACAAACACAAGCTATGTATAATATGTAAATAAAAAGAAACTCCTTTATTTCCACTATCTTTGCTTATGAATAATATGATATTGTACTACTGACTATATGTATTAAAACAATACACTTGAGTTTTAAAAACTTAATTATTATCATCAAAAAGCCTTTGATTTCGGCTTCTTATCGTAGATCTTAGAGCAAGCCAACAAGGTCGGTTGCGAAAAATAAAAAAAAAACACAAAATTGTTGCCACATTTACATTTGTAGAAATAACCTTAAATTGCACAAAATCATTTCTGTTTTAAGGTTTAATTTTAACATACATATTTCACAATTTTCGATAATTATAATTTGAAATTAAACAACTACTGTTTTCTTTTTTTAGTGCCTTTAATAGATATTGCGTGTTAAATAAAGTTTGTTCAACATTTTATTTCAATAAACATAATAATTTAAACATTTCACTATATTTATGTGGATTGTCTGTAAACTTGTTGGTTGGGGGTTTGATTTCCATTTGGAAAGTGCTGATTATATTTAAATGATTTTTATTTCCGCATTCTACTAACACAAAATGCGGCGAGAGAATGTCTCTTATTCAAGCGGAAAGCAAAGAACGTAGTGTCTTAACACTAGTTTCGCTCTGCCTACGGAAAAAAGAATAAATAAAATATCCGCCTTTTTATAATAATATCAAAGCTTCCGAATTGCGCAATTATGGCGTCATGATCTAACATATTCTGTAAACATTACTTAATCATTTTACATTTACACACTGTTATCTTTTTATGACCATATTTAATACCTATTTTAATAAATCTTTAATTTTCTCTGTCATCAAGAGGTTAGTATTAATATGTCATCAACAAAATTATGATTTTTTTATTCTCTTTAATTACCAAAGGTCACGTGCTAATAAAAACGTGACACTCAATTTACGTTAGTAAATATACATATTTTGTTATGCAATCCTTAGGAAATATAAGTTAGAAAAGAAATTTAATGATATATAATAATGTATAATAATGTATATATTAACAATACACAAAATAAGATATTACGTGTTTCACGAAATGACCACGATTAGTTAACATATATATTTATAATTTTCATATAAAACATTTATAATGTTGATGGAAAACCAATTATTATCAATATTTTCAGTAAATCAACCCAACCAGCCCACAATGGAGAACATACCGGAAGAAACAAACACTGTAGAAGGGCAAGCCAGCAATGACCAGATTCGAGAGATGGACAGCATTGTGAATGCCATGGAGGGTGAGGTCTCTACGGGGTGCAGTGTATTTGCCCGATCTAATGATGGTAAGTCTTCTAGGTTTTCCTAATGTTCTGACTCTGCGTGATCTACTTTCTGCACATATTTTACTGTACTTTTGTGCTGTACTTTACTGTCAGGCTAATTCTATATATTTTTTTCTAATATCGTGATTAACTTCGTGAACATCGCCTTTACAGACGGACGCTCATTCATTGAGCTAACATAGTAGTATTAGCTGACTTTGTCAGATTTGGCTTTTTCATATTTTGTTTTAATTTTTTTTGTTAATAATAAAGTTTATAATAAGCACTGTTATAGGCGTGTGCGTAAGACTGTGAGTGATTGCTCCTGTGTATGCATGGTCTGCAATATTTGTGTGAGTGCGTATGTAGTGGGTGTGTGCAGGTGAGCTAACCTAAAGAAATTAATCAAGATAACTCAACAGTTTAGACGTAGGTTTTCGACGATGTTTATCCATACCTTTATTTCGGGTGACGCAGCTACGCATAGATACCAATAATGTAAACGCATACTACTACAAAAATACTACTAAAGGTTAAACAACTTTGAACTTTGCCGCCAATACCTACGACTCGATTTCGGAATGAGGCGTATGCGGCGGTTTCCCTTTAATAGGTTTATGCGTGCGTGCGTCGTTCTTAACAAATGGCGTTTTATTTTAATACTAGCGACCCGCTCGCGGCTTCGCCCGCTTAAACCACAGATTTATTTAATTAACACACTGAATTATGTTCGTGTTTTGATATACCTATAAATTATAATGTATGTTTGCAACGCAATGAAGATTTTTAATGAGAAATTTATTAAAACTTTAGGTGTCATTTTCGTACCTCCCGTAAGAATCTTCAATTGAATGTTTGAAATAAAAACACAACTTATCGATACTTACAATAAAATCCTAACTCATCGGTGTCTGTACATGGAAGATATTACAATTAACGATGTAATAGCATTGGTCAGTTG
>DWLH01002133.1:0-11307 GCA_018249795.1 Heliconius telesiphe telesiphe | reverse complement strand
TAAACAATCAAAATAAAATATATAATAAATTGTAGTAAATAATATTTTCATTATATACCTATTTACTACTAAAATCCGTTATTTCTGGAGCCGGTGCCAACAGGGGTACTTTTTAAATTATTTTTTTAAACTTTTGTTTGGTTGAAAAGTAAAAAAAAATTAGTAGTTATCTCTTAAAATATTTTTTTTTCCTGGCTGGCACCTAAACTACATATAACTAAAGTTAGTTTTTATTATTATTATTTTTTTCACGAGTCAAATTCAGTTTCTTAGATTTTATTACATAGTTAAAACTCGACCTAAGAAAAGCGTGTTAATGAAAGAACCTCCTGCTGTTTTAATTTTATGATGTTGACGTCATACATGTATAGTGAAATATTGTGTAAAGCTTAAATTAATCTTGTAATTTTTATATATATATATATATATATATATATATATATATATAGTATAGTATAGTAAGAATTAATAGTAGTTTGAAACATAAATATATGTTATACTTAAGAAATCATTCATAGCGCAGGGGTAAGGGGGCAGGCGCAAACACGACAGGTTGTGGATTCGATTCCCAATTGAGAAAATGAAATATTTAATGTTTTAATTTTTCTCGTTCTAGTAACGAGCCCGTGTGCCTTTGAATTCTGCCAATTAATGCCTCCAGAATTCGGAAGAAAGTGGGGAACGAAGTGTCTTAACACTAGGATTACACAGCAGGGTAGGCAGAGGCTACCCTGCTGTGCGGAATGAGAAGGTGATTTATTTATTTATTCCTTCTAAAAGAAAGTGAATTCATAATACTCAGAATGGTGACGCAATGTTTCTAATACAATAAAGAGTAGAAATAAGTGACTTATAGTAAAAAAAATAGAAAAAGCCTATATTCCTTCTGATCCACTAGTTAGCTGGTTCATACAATGGAAACCCATTTAAATATCTAACTAAATACATAAATAAGACAAGATATCATCTGCTGGGCGTGTGCCAGCCTCACCTGGATTGGAGTAAGCAGCTATGGAAATAAATATAATACTTATGCTAAATAAATATTAATAATTACTTATATTTAGGCCTTCGGGCGTAAGTATTTCGACGCCGAGGCCTCAGGTGTACGAGCGTGGGACTGTAAACGCAACAGTTGTGGGTTCGATTCCCTCTCGTAGAAGTAAAATATTCTTGTTACGAGGTAGGCGTGGCGTTGAGTTTCGCCATTCAACACGCAAATTTGTTCGGCTTGTGTTCAAATTACTTAGAGATGTACGGGTGTATTAAGGAAAAAAAATTTTTTTTTCAGCTTCACGCTGTATCCCGCGTACAGCAAGGTAGACAGAGGGAACCTAGTGTTACACTCCGTTCCCCACTTTCCGCCGAATTCTGGAGGCATTGCATGCTGAGTGGCGGAACTCAACGCCGCGCTTTGCCTCGACACCAGAGCGAAGAAATGAAAATATAAATGTAAATAAATATTTCACTTCCTCGAGTGGGGATCGAACCCACAACCAGTCGATTTTACAGTCACACTTTGTGCCTCTGCGCCACGACCGGCCTTAATAATATTAAGGAATTTATTGAAACAAAATGAGATTTTACGTTTTCTATTTCACGTAAGTAAAGTTGTGAACGTTCACTAGTTTATATTTTAAGTATACATTACCATAAAAAGAACCAGCCTAAGCATTTCTAACCCAATATTATATTATACAATATACATACTCATATGATATTGAAGTTAATATGAAAAGAATCGTAAATTCGGAGATCCACAGCATCCAGCTTCAGTGGAAAAATAAAATTTATATCTTTTGTGAACAAATTCTAGTTTTATGACTTGAATTCGTTCAGAGCGTGAAATACGTTATAAGCCACGTTTGGGGGAAACCCCCTTTTATTGAGTGGATAAAATACTTTTATTGTTGTAAAATGCATTGTGGTTCTTTGTGTTTACTTTTATACTAAAGTTTCGTTGAAATCAGCTGTTCAGCTCCTCGACGTGATGGTTGTAAGTTTGATTCCCAATGGTGGAGCGAATTATTACTCTGTGGAGAAAAAAAAAAGAAGTTTCAGTGTCTGTAACATGTTCTATCGCCAACAAGATCTAAGTTCAATGTTCTTACGAATTATATTATGAAATTATTAATAATTATTCTCAAATTTACTTAATTAATTAATAATTATTCTTAAATTTACTTAATTAATTAATAATTATTCTTAAATTTACATAATTTTGAGATAAGCTACCATTTCTAATGCAACACACCAACTGATATAATGACATTTAACTTAACAACTGACATTTGTTAAGAAAGGTCTGGATTTGCTTTAGAAATACTTTTAGTATAGGACAAACACTGTGTAATAATAGATGTGACTTTAATTTTATCTCGAATTATGTTAAAGCAAAGAGAGCTAAGTGTTAATACACTCCGTTCTTGACTTTCGAGTGGAGGAACTGCCGAGCCTTCTTTATCAGAGTGGGTAAATAAAAACCTTGTCCTAAATTATTTTATCTATAAGTTCACATTTCATTCTATTATATAGAAAGAAATAGTATTTAGAATTAGTATTTATAAAGAGGCCAGTCGTGGTGCAGTGGCACAAAGTGTGACTGTACAACCGATTAGTTGTGGGTTTGATCCCCATTTAATAAAATATTTAATTAAATTTATATTTCTATTTTATCACTCTGGTGTCGTGTCTTACCCTACTATTTGCGGGGTACAGCGTGAAGTTGATTTATTTTACTTTATTTTTAATTCTATTATATAAAAATTCCTTGGGTCGTCGCCGTACACTTTATAAATAATACGATATAACCGAGTTCGAGCGTCGTTACTTTATTGTTTAATTTGCTTTAAAACTCTTTAAACTTTAAAACTCCTTTACCACCTGAACATCATTATCGCCCAATATTAATAACCAGATATTGGGCGTATATCGATTACATTAAATGTGAATTTTTTAATTATAATTTTGAAAATCCCTTATATATCGCTTATCCCTTAGTTATTGTAATTTTTCTCCAATTCTCCCGTTTGTTTTGCCTTCTAGGACAAGGGGCTGGTGAGCGAAGTGAGCAGGGCGCGAAGCCCTAGTTTCCTATAAATATTTTCAAATTTTAAAACAATGTACTCGAATTATTGTGTTTATATAATAATATTTTGTCGATTCTTTAGTTCGAATAGACAAAGTGCAGCGTTGGGCTTCGCCGCATAACAGCTGACGCCTCCATATTAGGTGTAAAATGGAGGATGGAGTGTTGTGACACTATATTTTTTCTGCCGACTAGGCAAAGGGGGACATTGCGTGTTGTATGGAGGAACTCAACTCCGCGCTTTATCTTGTTATGAGAGCGAGAAAATAAAAATAAATCATTTTTCCGAGTGTAAATAGAACCCACATTTATCGAGTTTGCAGTCAGACGCTGTGCCGCGATGCCTTCGTATTTATTAGTAAATTATATTTAAAAAATATATATATTTTAATATAATACTATGAAATTTAAAATTATATCAGCGATAATACAATTTCAGTATAAATTTGACTCGCAAAAGCGTAATGTTATTCCAATATCGTTGGCAATAAATTCAAAGGACAGATTAATTTCTATCTGACACTTAAATTTGTCAAGATTTGTAATCTTTATCTCTTAAATTGACGAGGTCTAGCGTAGAAATAGAATGTTTTTGACTGAATGAATATATCTTTTTTCGTAACGTAACGAAAAAGTAATATCAACATAAGGCCTATGTAATAAAGGCTTTGTCGATTTTTCTTTATTTGTTTCTTCAATACCTTTTCAGGTTAATATTAAATATGATTGTTCTATAAAACACATAGTTTTAAATTAATATAGGTACATTACTTACAATTATAAAAGTATTTATGGAATGTGTTCTATAGTAGTGGTTTGAATTTTTTTTTTTATTTTTTTTTTTTTTGGATATGGGAATAATAAAACGAGCAGTATCACGTTCCAAGTTTTGTATTCAACTACTTATTGTTAGACAAATTGTTCACTTATATACATTTTTTAACTAACTATCAAATGATACTACTTTACTATACTTACTTACTATACTATACTTTTTATATGTTAAATTTGTAAAATATATAATGTGAATGTTATTGTTCATTTATTATTTACAAATTAATGTGTCATTAATTATTAGCATTATTATGATTGAATTGAAAACATACATTTTTTTAACATTTTTCTAGTGTTATTCCACACTTAGGAAAGAAAAATACCCTTTATGAAAACGTTTAAAAATTTTAACGTGGCGGGATTTGAACCCGCTTCCCTTTGAAAATCGTCCAAGCGCTCTGACCAACTAAGCCATACGTTCTCATCGACCTACGTCGAAATTCTTATACGTTTGTTACAACTTATTTATTTTGTTAGTATCTTAGGGAGATTTTTTCAAATTTCCGCTACCCAATGATAATTACTTAAAATTATTATTTGGCAAGGGAGAATACTATTTTTATTTTTTATTTTTGTAACATTTTAAAGAATTTTCAAAAATTTCACACTTAGGAAAGAAACATTTTTCTTTCCTAACTGTGAAATAAGAATTTCTTAATAAGAAAACGGAAATTTGTATTTGTACAAGTTATTGAATCTATTTGAAGAAATAATATACTCTTTTAATGTACTAAAATAAGTTAACAATAATAAATAGTAATATTCCATATAGTGTTGCAAGTGTTGTTTAACAAATGATAGGTTGCAAACGCCAGCTTAGTGTGTTTTTTTTTAGCTTTACCCTCTATGCCGAATATCGCACAGTGGGCAGAGACAACGTAGTGTCAAGACATTCCATTTTCCATTTTCCGCCCAATTTTTGAGACATTGAGTATTTAGTGACAGAACTCATAGTTGTAGATTCTATTCTCACTGTCAATCGATTTCATATTTTAATTCGTGTAAATTAAAATGCTATGTTGAGTTCCGACACTCAATACCATTATAGAATGTTAGCTTGCGTGTTGAGTGTAGGAATTCGTGCACTCAACTTGTTGGTGCGTTGGTCGAGTGTATTACAACAAATAATATAATTGAGTTTATCAATATTCTGGTTAAAGGTTTCAACATAAAAGGGATGAATTATATATAATAGTTATAGGATGTCTAAGCGTCGCTAAGAGGGTGCACTTAAAATGTAGTTCGTACTACGCTGTACATACAGAATTTCAATATTTTTAAAGTGGAGATCATTTTGGAAAGTGTGTTTATTCGATCCTAAGGTTATATATATATATATATATATATATATATATATATATATATATATATATATTGTTATTTTGATGTATATATTTTTGATAGAGTTTCATAGATGTTATTAAATTATTTTTTTCAGGGTCACGCTATATCCCGCATAGTAAGGCAGGCAGAGGGAACCTAATGTTAAGACACTCCGTTCCCCTCTTTCCACCGAATTGTCGAGGCATTGCATGTTGAGTGGCGTAACTCTACGCCGCGTTGGTATCAGACCGGTAAATAAATAATAGAGCAGAAACATATAAATAAATAATAATTCATTTCTACAAGTGGGTATTGAACCCACAATTGCGGCGTTACGGTCACACGCCTATGCCCCTGTGCCACTACGTCCTTAACGTATTCAATAGATAAATGCAATAAAATTATATTTAAATTTTACAATTTCAAATTTCACGCTATTTTGACGGAAACGCAAGCAACAAGGCATCCATTGTCGTCCTGCTGTGACGTCAGTTGGTCTTGTTAACAAAGACATGAATATTGGTGATAGTCTGACGAAAGCTATAGAAGAGAGTTTGCGTAAATCGGTTGAAACTTTATTGGAAAGACCGTCGTCGTATGATGTTAAATCATGGAGGATGCTGTTTCGAGCTTTTAAAATACAGATTAATAATATTTTTTAAAGATATATTATTTTTAAAGTTAATTTTGTTTTTTTTTATGTACTAACCCTGTTTTATTGAAGCCCTAGACTCTATCAATTGTACATTTTAAAAAAAAATCTCATATAAAGTAAAATAGTATCAAACATTTAGAATTCTAAATGTTTCCAATGGTACTACAATCATCAAAGGTCCGTTAAACAACATTTGTCCTGGATAAGCTTGAGATGGGTGTGCACGTTTCTCTACGCTTTGGGAGATAGCTTCCGGTTGTCAGGCTGACATTAGCTACAGTGTTAGGTGGTAACAATGTACTTCTTATTACTAACCCTCTGTGTTATGTATATAATGTATATATTATTTTTGTTTTTTATAGGTGAAGGCAACTTTTAACTGGATCTTTTTTTTTACATGCATTCTCCTATAGTGTAACATTATCTCTTTTTTACCGTACAACCTCCTTCGTGTTTTCTCCACACAACGTGACATTCGCGAAGTGATATGTGCTCTACTGGCACGCTCGGAACGCCATAATCAAAGAACCAAACCAAACAATGTACTTTTAGTTATATTATTCGTATAACTAGCCACTGCCCTAGTGGCAGTATTTTAAGAATTTCAAAGGTTCAATAATTAATTTTATATACTAGTGATTGCTCAATAAGACACAAACTAAAAGAATAGAAAAATGCTTGAATAGATGTGTCATTTCGATTGGCAGGAACCGTTGGGGCACATCATCTGACTGTTAACGCTACGATTGTGGGTTCGATTCGTACTTGGAGTAAAGACAAGCCAAACCGTAGCGTAGGGTTCCACTACTCATAATGTAATTTCTCGAAAATTGATAAGGAATGCAATGTATTAAATTATTAAATAAATAAAAAATACTGTAAAAGGCAAAATAAGATAAAAATACAGGCTATATTTTTTTTGTACGAAATACAGCTAAATATATTTTTTATCTCATATCATGGCCTTTCTAATTGCAAAATTTTTAAGCGTGAATTTCCTAAAACGTTTGGTTTTCTGCTTTGTTTTATTTCTGTTGGTTTTTTTGCACAGCTAATATTACTACACTAAAATAATTTGTGATATAACGTAATTATAACAGTGTAAGCCTCTCAGTAACTGATGTGCTCTTACTGATAATTTAAAGATTATAACCTATTTTCAACCGAATTCTTTTTAGGGTTCCGTACCTTTTAAGGAAAAAGGAACCCTTATAAGTTCACTTTGTTGTCCGTCAAAAACCTAAAGGTTCTTCAAATCGATATTTCCAAGCGTTCCTGAGATAAACCCAGATTTTGGAGATATCGAGTTGAAATTCAAACCACGTACTCAGATCTACGGTCCCTTGATTTCTCGAAAAAATGATGTACTTATATCTAGATTTACTTTAAAAAAAGATATAGCCGTTTATATCGCAAAAAACGCGTATTTCGATACTATATAGGGAATCAAGATTAATAAATATTAGGGTACTTACAGTTGACCTAGAATTATAAAATTTGGTAGCATCTACAGGTAGTACTAGTTAAGGAAAAAATCTGAAAACTATACATTCGTGGTTAAATGTTTCAAATAATAGCCTTAAAAGGGGGCCAAAATTTGGTTTTAAAGCCGCTAGTTCAAGTGAGGAATCAAATTAGATGACTCTGGCTAAGCTAAGTTTGAATTTCAGAAAAAGCTCGAGAACTCAAATTTTTGTACCGAACCTCGGTGGGCGAGCCTGATTCGCGCTTATCCGGATTTTTTGTAAAGAAAGCGGTTCTATAATCGTTAACTATTTTATGGCAGGATAGGCAGAGAGAACTTGTGAATCTAGCGTTAAGACACTTCGTTCCCATTAAGACACTACCGCTCCCCATTTTCTGCTAAATTCTCGAGATATTACGTGATATTAAGTGGCGATGGTGATACTTCTCGAAATATCAAGTGACGGAACTCGACGCCGCGCTTTGCCTCGTTGCCAGAGCGAGAAAAAGAAAAAAAAAAATAATTCAACCCCAGGAGTGACGGCCTCTTCGTTACACTTAGACATAATATAACGTAAACATACACAGTAATGTTAGAAGTCGAGATTTTATCTCCCATACTTGTAAGATATTAAAGAGGCTATCACATGGAAGCTTTCACGTGAATTAGTTAAAGCTCAGTCGGGCTTTATGTTAGGGATATGGTCTTAAAGTGTAATGTGATACAATCCTTATAAAATATTGTTATACGAGTTAAAAATATTAGATATGGAATAAATAAACAGATTTTCGTTTTATGCTATATTATCTAAATTTATTCATCAAATTGTAAAGTTTAATCTTATTTTTTTAGGATTATATCACGAATATTTCGCTTTTTTAGAAGAGACACCCCGTTCTCCATTTTCTGTTTGATAGCGGTTTGTGACATATAAGCGGGAAATTAAATTAAATTTAATTTAAATATTTTTTGCAAATTGAACTCGCAATCATTGCATATACAGTTCCGTGTTCCACTGAACCGCAATGTTTTGAAATCTTGGAAGATTTTGCAAAAAATTACATACATATAAAGTGGTTTTAAATATTAAGTCATAAAGTAAGCTTTTCAGTAAGCACTCGCCTCGTTTCTAATACTGTTAATATTGTAAGAGGCTGAGATCGGTTCAGTTTTATGGGCCTTAAATTGTATATAAATTGCATATTTCACATGTATTTAATTTCATGATTCTATTTTTTACTGAAACAAAATAATTATGTTGCAATGTTTCCGTTTTTTAATCAGTTGTTTAATAAAATTATAATTTATAGTATAATAGCTTGAAATCATTTTTTGAGCTTTATGTTATTATAAATCCCACATAATATGCACTGCCCAATTTTGCGGGACATTACCTGTTGAGTAGGGAAATTTCTACGCTACCTTTCTCTCGTCTTGTTCCCAGGGCGAGGAAATTAAAATAATTCATTCCCCCGGGTAGGAATCGAACCCACAACTATCGTGACGTGTCTTCGCACCGACTACTAGACTTCATAATTAACCTCACTTACTATCTAGTTTTTTTTACCTTTACGCTGTATCCCGCACATAGTTGGGTAGGCAGAGAAAACCTGAGAACCTTTTTCGGAGGCATTGCGTGTTAAGTGGCGGAACTCAACGCCGTGGTTTGCCACGTTACCAGAAGGAGTAAATGAAAATATTAAATATTTCATAATTCTTATGAGAGCCCAAGTCACTAGGTTACTAGCCCGCTATCTTAGAAATAATGTTACGTATAACAGCGATGTTTCCTCCAAGTTGAAGGCCAGTGGCCTAGATTTCTGTATTTTAAACGACTTTCAAGTTTAGAAAACATTGAATATTGGGCAAAGTAGGTTGTTAACTTTTCTATTCTCGTGAAACTTTCACATTGTTTGAGAGAAATGTTCCAACCAATAAAGGTTTAGAGCGTTGGCTATTCTGCCAGAATTGAAAATAACAAAAATTATACGAAATACAATCGAGTGACAGATCACTTTGTTTTGTTTTTTGGATTTTTTGAAATGACAATAATACTTATAGAGGCCAGTCGTGGCGCAGTGGCACAAGGTGTGACTGTAAAACCGACTGGTTGTGGGTTCGATCGCTACTCGAGGATATGAAATATTTACTTAAATTTATATTTCCATTTCTTCGCTCTGGTGTCGAGGCAAAGCGCGGCGTTGAGTTCTGTCACTCAACACGCAATGCCTCCAAAATTCGGCAGAAGGTGGGGAACGGAGTGTTTTAACACTAGGTTCCTTATGTCTACCCTGCTGTGTGCGGGATACAGCGTGAAGCTAATTTAATTTAATTTAATTTAACAATAATACTTTTGCTTTAATTTTGCAGTATCTATGATCTGTAAGCGTAGCGGTTGTAATTTCTGGTTGTGGGTTAAACTTTTTTTTCAGCTTTACGTTTTATCGCACACACAGCGGAGGGAACCTCGAAACCCAGTGTCAAGACACTTCGATCCTATTAAGACCATTCCGTGCCCCACTTTCCGCCAAATTCTTTTAGCATTGCGTGTTGAGTGGTGGGACTCAACGCCGCGATTTGCCCTGATACCGAGCAAGTAACTCAAATTATTAAAAATCTCATTCCTTCGAGTGGGACCTTAACATACAACCGTCGCGCTTACATTCGCACGCTTGTACCCTTGCGCCGCCACGGCCTCATAATGGGATAGTGGGTGAATCGAATCTAATAGATTAAATTTCCAATTGTGCTACAACGGTACTATTATTTTTCAGTTGTGTCAATACGCTATACATTGTATCAATACGCTATCAATACGCTATACATATGTATTAGAGTAAGCTGAGAAAAAATCATTAATAGAAAATTATAAATATCCCTTTGCTTTTCGTCATAACCTAACGCCGTGTTTAGAAAAATAAATGTTAGAAAACCAATCCTCTGAACGGGCATCGAACTTACAACCTAACGCACTCTGTACCTCTACACCGCAATATTTAAATTTAAACGATCAATACAATTTCCATTAACATGATGAATATTTGAATACAAAATGCTAAATAAATAGCAAAACAATCGACTATACAATACATGATTCAGTGTCGATTACCGACGTATCAAATATGTAGGCGCTGCCAAGCCGCGGGCGAGAAAGAACTATGTTGTGTTTGAGGGTATTTATACGATGCGACTTTTGGAATGGGTACGATTGATACGATTTTTGGATGATTCTGTAATTTTTTTGTGTGTTTCAAATATATATATGGGCTATGGCACTTAGTATTTAATCTATAGTAGTATTTTTATTTTATTCGTTATTTTTTTTCCCAACTGCGTTGAGACGAAAAGGGAGGGTTATATTTTTAGCACATTTGTATATATATAAGTATATTCTTTCGTTCCCTTGTTACTGTTAAACCAATGAACTGGTTTTGATAAACTGAATTTGAGTAAATGAAAGTTATTCATTTCTCTACCTAGGAATGGAACCAGCAACCATAGTCAACCAGCAACCAGTGTTTATAGTCATATTATGCGTCGCTACGCCACGACGGCCTTGATATTTATCCCTTCAATAACATATTTAGAAGCCGGTCGAGGCGCAGGGGCGCAAGCGAGTTCGATTCAAGGTTGTGAATTCGATTTTGCGAATTAAATATTTTAAATATAATTCATTTAATATTATTCAGCCAATCAACACACAATGCCTACAGAATTCCATTGAAAGTGTAGAATGGAGTATTTTAACACTAGGTTCCTTCTGCCTACACTAAAATCAAATAATCATCGTCACGAAGAGAGATAAAAAAAAAAATTTTTTAAAAACTTGCTAAGAAATAACCTACGGCTGTAAATCGCATCATCACGCTTGTAGGCGACGGCTTGTTTGGCGCGGCGAGCCAAAAAAACATGTAATATATCGTGCACACAATAGTTCCCGTT
>DWLH01002132.1:0-11308 GCA_018249795.1 Heliconius telesiphe telesiphe | reverse complement strand
AAGCTGATTTGTTTTAATTTAAATAGGTCATAATTTGCTAAAAAAAATGTGAATTTTCAACATATAACTTGGTAATCGTGAAATTCAAAATTTCTACACCAAGAATTATTAAAAAATATATTGAGGCAGTCGTGGCACAGTAGGACAGCTTCTGACTATACACGCAACCGTTGTAGGTTCGAATCTCATTCGAGGCAAATAATTATTTTAATTTTCTCCATTTGGTTATGTGTTGTAACACTAGATTTCCTCTTCTCTTTCCTCTACTCTCTACTACTTCATGCCGGAGAAAAAATACTAAAGAGAAACAATAAGACATTACATTTCTATCTATATACTTACATTATATAATACACATTTTCGACGGAACTTGCAAAAGCGTTTCCTTTATCTGTGTTATCTAGAACCGGAAACAGCAAGTCAATATAGTAGTATCATCGGATATCGAATATTGAACTCGAATACATTATTCGGTGCTTAAACGTCAGAGTAATATCCATAGGTATATGTTTAAAATTTAAATATGTTTAAATATGTTGTTATATATGTGTTTAAATATGTTTAAAATTTAAATTTATTAACAGTAGATATGGAATTTAACATACTCATGTCTAGTAAATGTAATTGTTTTTTTTTTTTTTTTACTATTTGCAATTTTTAATCAATTAGCATAACGCACCCGGAGAGTAAGGAGAGAGAAACTAGTGTTAAGACACCCCGTCACACATTTCCCTCCGAATTATGGAGGCATTGTATGTTGTGTTTGTCTCGGCACCAGAGCGAAGAAATTAAAATATTAAATATTTCATTTCCTCGAGTGGGAATCGAACCCACAATCTGTCGTGTAATAGAATTTTCGAAGTTAAGGTTACCTCAAGCACTTAGAATATCTCATATATATATTTAAAGAATATGCGAGTTAAGTTGCAGCTCAAATAATACTCTTCTATACTTCTTACAGTAAAAAACTTTTTTTTTTCCATGAATTTATAATATAAACATAATTTGTATCCTTTTACTTTTGATCTTCATTTCCCACGAACATAGGCTATAATCAATTTAGAAAGACCACCCACCGGATTGTTTACAGCTAGCTTCATGCTAAATATTAAACAAAGATAACGGCGCGTGCGCCGGCCAGGTGGTCATACTGCATGTTCTTATATAAATAGTATTGACATTTAGATATACTGTGAAAGGTTAATGAACAATTAAGGCATGTGGTAGTGTAATGGTATTTTTGCGTTTTAAAATTATATATTGCAACGAAAATCGGAAAGAAATGTAAGAAAATATATAACACTATTCGCGGTTTCTTTCCTAATTGTGGAATATCTCTGACGTATGGCTCAGTGGTCAGAGCGCCTGATTGGTTTCCAGGAGACGTGGGTTCGAGTGCCGCTACGTTAAATTTTTTATTATATTTCAATTGTATTTGAGTTGCAACTCAACACGCAGTAACTCAAATTTTAGTGGAAAACGGAGAACTTAGTGTCCCGACACTAGGTTCTTTTTGCCCGCCACTTGCACTTCGAGTGGAATATGAAAGAAACATTGCTAGGGCCATTACCTCTATACACGTAAACGAAATTGCGAAGGTAAATGAATTGCGTTCGTGTTCAAGCATAAACATCTTTGCACTGCACCTATAGTGACTTCTAATATAAAAAATATAACTTATATTAATATAAATGATATCACTTTGAACTTTACTATCTAAGTTCGGTTCATTAGTTTTTGTATTATTATAAATATTTCTTGCATTGCTATGACCGAGTTATTGGATTGGTTGAAATTTCATTTTTGGAAGAATATCGTCATAATTTTTTTTTATTCATATATACTAATGTAACTGCTCAATCAATACTCGAGTTAAACCGAACATTTTAATAATAGTACTTTTATGAGCGCAATTACTTACGTCTAATTAAAAACTACGTTTATAGGTTTAATTACTGGTGAATGTTTGGTCGATAGTAGATAATAAGTAGATAGTAGTATAAGGGATTCTTTTTTTCTATCAGCTTCACACTGTATCCCGCACACAGCAGGGTAGGCAGAGAAAACCTAGTGTTAAGACACTCCGTTCCCCAATTTCTGCCAAATTCTAGAGGCATTGCGTGATGAGTGGTAGAACTCAACGCCACGCTTTGCCTCGACACCAGAGCGAAGAAATGGAAATATAAATTTAAATAAATATTTCATCTCCTCGAGTGGGGATCGACCCCACAACGTCGGTTTTACAGTCACGCTTCGTGCCCCTGCGCCACGAATGGCTCTCTAGACCAATGTACAAAAGTGATAGGAGTTCTTTTCAACTATACTTGTTGAATAACACTTTAAAATTATAAAAAAATCTTTTCAACCATTCTCACCCTTCATGGCATAATTCAAAAACTTTTCGTTTTCGACATATTGGCATACATATTCCATGTTAATATTTTTTTTGTAAAAAGCATATTTATAAAACAATATGCTTGATTTTTTTAAAGTTTTTCATTAATTATTTCAATAATAGTCTCTAACATCGACTGTAGTTAACGCCACGGTTGTGGCGTTAACTACAGTCGCACTCAATTTCCACTTTGGGAAATGAAATACTTATTTCATTTCTTCACTCTGGCAGCTAAACAAAGCTCGGCGTTGAGTTCCGCTACTCAACTAACTGCCAAATCTGCCCATCTGTAACTCAGCTCTCAGTTGTTTCCATTCGCCCCGTGATTAATTGAAATAGCTAAAAATTATGTTAAGTTATTCTAAATCAGAGTTAACTCTGACCGCAATTGCAGTGCGTTACATTGAAAGAATTAACGTGATGTAGCATTTAGTCTTCCTCGATTAACGGACTTTCGAACACAAAAATATTTTTTCAATTCAAACCAGTAGTTTCTGAGATCAGTGTTAAGCTAAACAAACTCCTCATCTTTATAATATTAAAATAAATGTATAGATTTATTTAAGTTCTATGAATAAAGTTTAAAAAAATTTAGGTTTCATAAAACTCTAATAGTTTTTTAACAATTTTCATGTAATCTAAGTTACATATTAAATTAAATTAAATTAAATTAGCATCACGCTGTATCCCGCACACAGCAGGGTAGGCAGAGGGAACCTAGTGTTAGACACTCCGTTCCCCACTTTCTGCCGAATTTTGGAGGCATTGCGTGTTGAGTGGCAGAACTCAACGCCGCGATTTGCCTCGACACCAGAGCGAAGAAATGGAAATATAAATTTAAATAAATATTTCATCTCCTCGATTGGGGATCGAGCCCACAACCAGTCGATTTTACAGTCAGACCCTGTGCCACTACGCCACGACCGGCCTCAAGTAAGTTACATATATTTTTTTATATTCGAATGTAAATAAGGCTTTACTTGAACAAATTTGAAATGTTTAGGGTAGGATGTACACTTTCACTCGTTTATTTATTCAAGGTTTATATCAACAGCTGTCACACGCCGGTGCCCCACAAAGTTCCCTTAGTATAATTCACGTTGTCGCTGTATGCAAATATGGTATTGACCAACGTATTAGGTATACATATTGCATTGCAGGTTCACATTCTGAAATGTATGTATGTTGAGGCCAGACGCGGCGCAGGGGCTGTCAACGTGACAGGTAGTGGGTTCGATTTCAAATTAAGTAAATGAAAATATTTAATATTTTATATTATCATTTTCTTACTGTGGTAACAAAATAAAGTGCGGCATTGATTTCTTTGATCAACACGGAATGCTTCAGAGTTCGGCGGAAAGTGGTAAACGAAAGTGTTTTTATAGGAACGGAGTGTCTTAACGTGTTGTCCCTGGGTAGGTTCTATCTGCCCACCCCTTTTATGTGCGGGATATGAAGCTAAAATAAAAAATAAATAAATCAATAATAATAGGTATCCATTCATAAAAGTATACAATATATAATAGACTATTATATTATAGCATTTATCACTTGATTAGTTTTTTTCATGTAATCTGTCTATGCTTACATAATTGTAAACAAGAGTAGTAAGTTCTTACAAAATATTTTTACTTTATTGATCTAGTTACGAAAAGTGCGGCGTTGAGTTGCGTACAGCTTGGAACCCGTTACCTCTCAGATGACTCATCTATGGCCCTTTAACATTCTTTATATATATATATATATAAATATTAAAGAACATTTTCACATGCGAATGTAAAACCTGAAATATTTAAACTAATATGTACATATAAATTGACGGCCTTGAACAAGCTGTAATTTTTTCAATGTTAACACTCAAGTTTGCAACTTTATATCCAAATGTATGACAGAAAAATGTAAATAGGACACGGAAATTAAGCAAGCAAAATTTTTGGTACCATAACTTATAAAAAAAATTCTTATTTTAACTAATAAAAAAAACTTTTTATTGCCACAAACAGTACTAAAATAGGGCTTTTGATTCATATTGCATTAACTAGTATTTATTTTAATTAGTTGAGCTATCGAATTCAATTCAGTACAGTACCGTACAGTAGGGCCTTCCTTGAATCAGGGACTACTAAATAATAGCTTCACATTCTAAATTTCTAGCGTCACGCTTTATCCCACAATAAAGAGTAAGCATAAAAAACCTGGTGACGAGACATTCCGTTCTACATTAAACGCTCTAATTTGAGATATTTTGCAGTGATTTAACTCGGTAATAGGTTTTGTAATGCCAGAACGGGACAATGAAAGTAATCCCCGAGCGAAAACCGAACCCACTACCAACGTGTGCCGCCAAACGCTGTCCCACTACGCCACAATAGTCTATGTTTTTCTATGTTCACATTATATTCCGTAGAGAACTGACATTGCGTGTTAGTGCGCACGCAATGAAAAGATCAAAGATAAGTTTCGCTGTAATTTTTTTTTTAATATATTATTCGTTTTAAAAAAGAAAATTACTACAAGTAAAATGGTTTTAAATCATTCAATGTCGTGTCATTGCTATATATAATAATAAGGCACTTATTTATTACAGCAATTGTTATCTAAATTGTTTTTTTTATTATTATAGTACATTAAGCGTTATGATTTATTAAGAGCGACGGAAAGTCTTGGGCCCAAACGTAAAGAGTTGAGATACGGTCTCTAAAAAGGTCGTATTTATTTTTCAAATATAGAATGCCAAAATTCATCTGAATTGACAATCTGGAAGCGGAGATAAATGAGAGAAATAGTGTTAGATCCTTAATCGGTATAAATAGTTGATAGTTACAGCACTACGAAAATAAAACATTTGTTAATTTTAATTAAGTCTAAGTACTTTAACGCACTTATTAGTGCATATAATTACAGGATAATTAAATATAATTACAGGATAAATAAAGAAAATATCAATTAATAACTGAAAAAATAAAAAGAAATATATTTGAATCGATTATAATCAATCATATTTTGACAGATGTGACAGCTAATTGACATTGACACTTTGTCTACTGATTTTTGCATTTTTTGCCTCACTCGTTTCGTTCGTTTTAATGCATTTTGTGTGCTTTCCCGTTTCTTTGATATTTACAACGGCTGCTGCTTTTTTTTTCACGGTTTTTTTTTTTCAGTAATCACCTATTTTACCAAATCTCTAATAACTCAGCTCTCAGATTGCCAAAACTGACGGAATTTCCAAGGAATGATGTGCCTGAATCTATTAAATCATATAATTTTAATTTCTTTACATACTGGGCCCAAGAATGTATGCAATTATTTCAGCCGCCTTTATGGTGACACTATTAGTGTCGTAACCGCCGCCGTGTGTACATGGTGTGTCCAAATGTCTAATGTAGTTGAAAATTTTCGAACAGGTTTAACAATTTCAATACACTGTCATGTCAATCATCACTGTTGCCAGGATCAGCTTCACGCTGTATCCCACATATAGCACGTGGAGGGAGCCTATAATATTGACACTCCGCTCCTCCATTTTCGCCGAACTCTGGATGCAAGCGTTGCAGAACTCAAAGCCGCGCTTAAAAATAAATATTAATAGTACCGTGCAATAGTAGTTATACCCAATCGAACCCAAAACACCGGGTTATCGAACCCAAAATACAATGTATTTATTTTTTTATGGAAAAGGACAAGACAAACGAGCGTGCGGGTCAAAGTGATTACCGCCTACGACCCCGTGCAACACGAGAGGAGCAACAGGTGCGTTGCCGGCCTTTAAGATGGGTTGGGCGCCGGAGCCCGGCATTACCTGATGCGAAACGCAGTGGCATAAAGCCACTACTTCACGCCGGTTTTAAATGCCGGGGGTGGTAATGATCCGGTCGAGTCTGCTCATGCGTGTTGCCATTGCTGGCGACGTGACTCTACCACACGTACTTTAGTCGCCTCTTACGATACCACCAGTACCAGGATGATCCTATTCTAGGCCGGGATCACACGGCACAAAAGAAAGACGTTGCGTTTACAGTCACACATTTGTGCCACTGCGCCACGACTGGCCTCACATATAGAAGATGAGACAACAATATCCAGCCCATATTATTCTAGACATAGTATCCAGTATATTTACATAAGTTTATATTTTCATTTCTTCGCTCAGGTGTCGAGGCAAAGCGCGGCGCTGAGTTTCACCACTCAACACACAATACCTCCATAATTCGGCGGAAACTGTAGAACATAGTGTGAACTGCCCACCTTGCTGTGTGCGGGATACAACGTGAAGCTGAAATAAATAAATGAAACTTCTAAGAAACACTAAATGAGAGGCTTCTGTATAACTCACGTTAGTCATAAAACGACGCCGGTGATAATGAGAAACGTGCTTAAACGTAACACACGGGTAACCTTTAGTTTAACTTGCGGATCATATTACTGCTTGTTGGTTCAGTAGTTTAATAGAGTGGTTAGTGATAATGAGGGTATGGGTTCGAATGCCGTGTTAAATTACAAATTTCTAATAAAACCAAAGCTTTGATACAAAGAGCTACTAAATGTACATATCTATACTAAATTACTGTGTTCTTTTTTTTTAGCTTCACGCTGTATCAGGAACAACCGCATATAGCAAGATAGACAGAGATTCTGAATTAGGGCACTCTGTTCTCCACTTCCCACCGAATTTTCGAGACATATTTTTAACTTTACGCTTTAATCCTACCAGTCTACGGTCTCTGCATACCTCTTTCGCTTCGTCCACTGTCACCGTCTCCGGAGGGCTCATATTTTTACATGATCTTCCTCTAGTACCATCGGTACTGTGTTCTCTAAGGTCAATCGAAGTCTCCCTCTACACTTAGCTACCTCTCTTTTTTGCCAAGTTGATCTACTCTCATAGAAAAATAACATAAAAACAAGTCAATGCCTGAAATATCCCTTACTACGAGGCAAAACTAAACAATACGTTAATTTTATATGACATAAATATTAATAAGCAATATAGAGTAAACTACTTCCAACATCTGTTTTAGACAGTATTTCATGTGAGTCCATTAAAAGCTTAGTAACTTTGAGACTAAGTGAGTTTTGATAGAAAAAGTTATCTTCATATATTTTTTATTAAAAAATATTTTAAAATTGTCTCTTGTGACATAGTGGCACAAAGTTATTTTAATTTCTCTGCTCAGCTTTAGGAAGTTGCGTTGAGTTCCGCAATCTAAGAGGCAGTCTCAAATTCGGGTGGAAAGCTAAGAACAAAGTTGCTTACCATTGTTTTTTTTTTCTTTAAATCACTTCCCAAACAGTTCCCAACCAGTGGTTCCCAACCAGTGGTCCGCAGAAGCCTAAATATGGTCCGCGAAATATTTAAATTTTATGACTAGGGATGGTGAGGTGAAGTTTTTGTTTGATTATCACAACTACTACTACTACTATATTACACCTACATGCATAGTGGTCCTTGCTACCAAGAATGATATAAAACTGGCCCTTGATCAAGAAAAGATTGGGAAACCCTGCTTTAAATACATACATTTATTAAAATTGTATTTAATCTGTTGAATATATAAGAGGATTTCAGTAGAGAACCTACTTGACTCATTAAATATTTCAGAAATTATTAAATATTTTATCCTCGAATGAGAATAGAACACAAATCTGCCGCATTTACAGTCACGCTTGTGCGCCATGTCACGCCATGCTACGTTCTCATTATCCTCCTATGAACGGGATACAGCGTGAAGCTAAAAATTGTACTTGTTTATGTAATTAAAAACACGAGACACGAGCTAAAACGCTTTTAATTTTTATTATTTGTCATTTTATTAAAACGTCAATTCGAACTTAATGACTAAAACTTTACGGCACTTTTTAGAAACATAGTAAGTAATTAAGTTATGGATAATTACAATTTAAGGTCAATTTCAAATTATTTAAAAATATATATGAAGTTTTAATTTTATAGAATAAAAACCATAATCCATAATAAATATTATAAAAAGAAACAACGCTCAGACAAAATTTAAAGTTGTATTTTTTATGTAGGTCGGTAGGGGATTGTAGGGAAGCACTAAGAGAGGAATTCTGGATATTCCTACGGAAACAGAAAACAATACATTTTCCATATTTAAGCCCCTGAGCAAAAAGAGGGTTATAAGTTTGTCCTGTCTATGTATCTATCTGTAGCACCGTAGCTCCTGAATGAATGAATCATTAAACCTATGTGTACGTCGGGATTTTTAAAATGTTTAATTTATAGTTTAAAAAAAAGTTACGGGCGACGAATATTAGAATATCTATAAAAAGAATAGCAATAATACTATATTAAATTACTTCCGGCCCACGCCGCTTGAGATATGCAAATGTTCAATTAAGTGTATTCAAGAAAAAACCCGCAAAGCGCGAGTCGGACTAGCCCACCGAGGGTTCACTACCAATTTCAGGATTATGATTGGAAAATACCTTATAGGTTTTGATGGTACGACGAATAAAGTTAACAAAACTAAGTTTTGCGGGCATATACACTTATTCTGTATGAAATTAACTAGAATTATAAGTTTCTAATGATTTTTTCTTTTAAGAAACGTCTATAATTTTTTATTTTTAGAATTTTATCTTTGTTTGTATTGTAATCTTACTTTGTTCTAAAATTCATAACATTAATCTCAAATAGATACCTCAACGCGACCTCGAGTAAAAAGGTCTTGACAGACGTACAACACAGTGATCCCATAAGGGTTGGTTACTTTTTTCTTTTTGAGGTATAGATCCCTAAAAATGGATTAATTAGTTTAGTTTAGTTACCTACTACTACTAAATTGTTTACAATTTAGTAGTAATAGTTTACTACTAAATTGATTTGATTTTGCTAGCAAAAATTTTAGTATTTCATACAAAAATGTTTAGTTATTTCACATCTGTCCAGGTACACCGTAACTGCGCGCAAACTGCGAACGTAATTTTTGCCAACATAAATTCTGATTCTGCAAAAAATTCAGGTTAAAACATAGATTATATAATGCTCCACAAATCTCTATCTATCATTCAGAAATTGCAAGCACCTAGTTGGCTACTTTAGAAGGTGTCAATTTACATCGGAGAATACCATATTTCAGTCTATTTTATAATATATATATTTTACAATGTGGAGTTTTTTCAATCATCAAACAAATAATAATTTACAAAGAATATCAAACAACAAAACATTGAAAACTAAACATTTTGCCAATTCAATAAAACAGTTGTATAAAATAACTATATGAAGAAGTACCAATTTTCGTGAACAAATGACTTTAAATTGATGTAACTTTTTTACTGTATCAAAATAGCCTTCATGTTGCTCCACGACCTCCTCTATAAATCTTGAAATCTCGGTGTTTTTTTACAATCATACAATATGGAGTTTTTTCTATCATTATACAAAAGCTAAAGATTTCCAGCCAATTCAATAACACAGTTGTATAAAATAACTGTTATATCAGTTAGGAAATTTTCCGAATTTAGTATTTTAAATTGATAAAACTTTTTTTTTATGAACCGATTGTAATAAAACAAACCCTATATGTTAAGGGAAGCGAGAATCTAATAGTGAAAACTGCATGTAAATCGGTTAAGCCGATTATGAGATTAGCGTGATATACAAACAGACAAAAATCTATAAAAATTATTGTTTTGGGTTCAATTACATTAATAAAGGTCCCTAATAACATTTTCTCGCATATATTTTCTATGTACAGACGCCGATCCGTAACAAATTTATTATAAGTATAGATTATACTAGTACCTACATACTAAATAATATAACTTTGTTTTGACTAGCTCTACATACATGTTTTCATAGGCTAATATCATGTGGCTCTACGTATAATATCAATATAGCTTTTGCAAATATGTTATTATAACAACATTAACATTGTTATTTTGTAATAACTAGATCTAATTTAAATAACGAGTGAATGAATGAAATGAGTTATGAAAGAATGGCAAAAAAGATTTATGATGGAAAAGTGAGTGGTAAGAGAGCTAGGGGGAGATCTCGCTTGACCTTTGAAAATACAGTATCGAAGATACTGGAGGAAGTTCACGTAAAAGGCATGAGGATCCCCCGGAGGGCACGTATTAACAGGTTGATGACAGTGGACGAGGCGAAAGAGGTATGTAGAGACCGTAGCGTTTGGCGCTCCGTTCTCTCTGACTACCCCGCTAGGGATAATATAAATGAGCATACATTACTCTTTGTAAATGCCATCGTGCCTCAGCGGAACAGCCTCTGACTGCAACGTGTTCCTAAATTAAGCAAAAAACCAAAATCTGCAATCTTGTTACCACCGCGTATTCAAACCTCGTAGTTGTAAAGTTTTCTTAGCTTCACGCTTTATTCCCACACATACGTAACCTGGACATATAATTATTACACATTATAATTAAGACACTTTCGTCTCCACTCTCCGCCGAATTCTAGAGGCAAATGTGGAGTGGTGGAATTAAAAGCCGTTTTTGCCTCGCCTTGCCAGAGTGAAGAAATGAAATGAAATATTAAATATATCAATCCCCTGAGTGAGTGGAGAGAGTAGAGTGAATCCCCTGGAGTTGTAGATAATTACAATTAACTTACAACGTTAGTGTATGTGTATATATATATATATATATATATATATATATATATATATACATACACTAACTGCAGTGGCGCTGTGGCACAGGGTGTGACTGTAAAATCGACTGGTTGTGGGTTCGATCCCCACTCGAGGAGATGAAATATTTACTTAAATTTATATTTCCATTGCTTCGCTCTGGTATCGAGGCAAAGCGCGGCGTTGAGTTCTGCCACTCAACACGCAATGCCTCCAAAATTCGGCAGAAAGTGGGGAACGGAGTGTCTTAACACTAGGTTCCCTCTGTCTACCCTGCTGTGTGCGGGATACA
>DWLH01002131.1:0-11310 GCA_018249795.1 Heliconius telesiphe telesiphe | reverse complement strand
ACATAAATACCACAAAGTTGTAATTTACATAAAATGTATGCAATTAGGTACGCTATTTAAATGAGTTGTATAATTAAATGAGGCGTTAAACGATAAAATCGTTATGTATTTATTTTATATTTATAATTGTCTTTTAGATTTGAAAATGGTTTTTGAAAATAAATTTTACATATTTATAAAAAATCAAGACAAAGCTTTACGCTGTATCCCGTATACAGCAGGGCAGGCAGAAGAAACCTAGTGCTATGACACTCCGTTCCCTATATACAATTTTCGAGACATTGTATTCTAAACGGTGGAACTCAACGCAGCGCTTTGTCTGCCTACTAGAGAAATGAAATGAAAATAATTCAAAGTTAAGAGTCTACTCGAACCCACGACCGTCCGGTATATAGTTAGAAACTGTGATAGTGTGCAACAACAGCATGGTTTCGTTCGTTCAGCATGTTGAACACTACTTCTAAAGCAGATTTAAATCGTCGTAGTGGAGCGCCAAAGGGCGTGAGTGTACACGCGAGGTTTGTGTTCGATTCTTATTTGGAGGTATTCATATTTTCGTTTCCTCGCTTTAGTGACAAACAACACGTGGCGTTGAGTGACGCTACTTAACACCCAATCTCTTAACACTAGGTTCCCGCTGCCTACCCTGTTAAATACGGAATACACCGTGAAACTATAAATAATCGATAAATAAACCAATTAATAGCTTGTGAGATGTCAATACATTTTTTATTTCTCTCAACAAAATTATTGCACGAGTATAAAGTATGAAAGGTCAAATTTAATTACATTGTAAGCTACAAAAAATAATTGTCAATAAAGTTATGTGAAAACCAATAATTTGTAACGGAAGGAACTGATTTTATATCCATAATATGTGCTTATTTTTTTTAATATAACGTTATTTCCGGTATACAAAATGTTGTTGGTAAAAATGTATAGTTGAAATACTTAAATAAAGAATCTTAAGATGCGTTTCCGAATATTTTAACCGATTTTGCGACGCAAAGCGGAGTAATGTGTTTAAGTGTTCCCATATGACGTTGTAGGGATTTGGATAATTTTCACGTCAATCGATTCGATTTAACCTCGTGTCTCTTGATGATTTTGTTTAGCTTTACGCTATACCCCGGACGTAGTAGAGTAGGTGTTACAAGAGTGCTTGAGAAGAAAGAGTGAAAAAAAATAAGTAATTCATATATTTTTTATTTTAATTAATATTATCAAAGATTTATTCTCATTTTCTACCGCATTTTGATACAAACATTTCATAAACACAAAACTATGTACACAATATATTTTATATATACATATTTTGAATATCCATTTATTTTCTAGCATTGACATTTCAGTCTTGTTTATATGAATTAGGATTTACTTAACTTCTATTCTTAAATTATATTATATACAATTTTTTTAAAAGAGCTATTTACACACACTATAAAGAAGAACGTGTGCAGGTGGTTTAGGCAAGTCGAACGAATAAGTGATAAAAGAACGGTAAAAAAGATTTATAAAGGAATAGTAAGCGGTAAGAGATGTTGGGGGAGACCTCAGTTAACCTTTGTTTAAAACACAATATCAAAGATACTGGAAGAAGGTCACGTATGCATGTATCCAAAAGCCAAATGTCACGTATCCAAAAGCATGAGGACAGCCCCGGAGGGTATGTATGAAGAGGTTGATGACAGTGGACGGAGCGAAAGAGATATGCAGAGACCTTAGCTTTTGGCACTCCGTTCTTTCTGACTACAAGCGGCTATACGAGCGGCGAGTACCGATACGTACAAATTCTTATAAATTTCTAAATATTTTCCGTTTTATGTAAACAATGAATGATTTTTTTTATTTAGATGATAAATAGCGAGGCCTTCGTGCCGCAGGGGATAAGTGTGACACTGAAAGCTCGCCGATTGTGACTTCGATTTCCACTCTGGGGAAGGAAATATTTAATATTTTCATTTCCACGCTATGTTAACGGTATTGTTTTCCACCATTTAACACGCTCGAGAATTGAGTGGAAAGTGAGGAAGGGAAGTATTTTTAGTTAAGTTAGTTAGGTTCACAGGTTCTATATCAGTAAAATTTGCGTAGTCTCAGTAGTTCTCAACAATTACAATTCTATTCATTTTTAAGGCCTTTCCTTATTTTGTTGAATAAAGAACTAAGTTAAAAAAACTATTCTTAAGATATCTTAAACATGGCTTATTATGTAAATATATTAATAGCATCATCTGTAATACAACAAATGTAATTAATTAAAATAATATGATATTATTTTTTAAATGAAGATAAGAATGACGATGTGTCATTATTTATTCAGTTCTAGACAAACCTACATATAGATACGCAGTGGTATCGACTGATCGATCGGTACCCGTTGTGTACCGCATACAGATGGGAACTTAGCGATCCTCTGTTCCTCACTTTTCGCCGAATTTTCGAATATTGCGGGTCGACATGTTGAGTGGCGGAACTCAATGTTGTGCTTTGCCTTGTTAACATTTTTTTTTATCTCTCATAAGAGAGTGCTAGCAACTCTGTAAATAATTACAGAATTGCTAGCACCACCCAGTTACGAAGAAGCTATCAAAAAGTTATCCTCAAATAGTCAACTCAACATACAACCAACTCTTCATCCAATCACATCTGAACAAAATCGAAGTTTAAAAAACGATAACAGTTCGTCCGGTAACAGTAACAAAACAACAAGTAACAATAACAATACAACTGGTATCCCTTTCGTTACATCAACATCTATAATATGGTTATAGCTTAGTGGATTAAACATTTCAACAAACAAATATATAAATATAGATAAAGAATTGTGTTTAAAATGTATTATCATATTAATACTAATATTATTTAATAAGCGACACAATTATTAAAAAAATATAAATTTCTGTACATGGCCAGTTGTGCCCCACAAACGTGTGACCGTCAACGCGACATGTTGAGTTAGATTTCAATTTCTTAGAGGGGGTGTCAAAACTCCAATATTAGAATATTTAATATTTTAATTTTTTCGTTCTGGTGTCATCGCAAAACGCAGCGTTGAGTTTCGCCACTGAACACCAATTCCTTCAGAATTCGGCGGAAAGTAGAGTGTCTTAAGCTTAACACTAGACTCCCTCCCTCTGCCTACAATGCGAAATAAAACGTAAACTTATACTCGTACAGCTAAGTATAAGTTTCCGTATAAATTTCATTCATAATCAATAATTGATTAATATGAATGTACACAGAAACCATTCACAAATCCTTAATAACTTTAGATAAACCGTTGCAATGGTAGTACGATTATATAAATATGAAAATCACGTATAATATAAAAAATTAAAGATTTTTTTTTCAACCTCATAAGGTGTCCGCATTTATGGAAGGCGGTTGAGTATCGGAACTCACAGCCGTAAGGCCCATTTTGATTTATATAACTTTGTTATTACAAAAAAATAATTAAAATATATTTTTAGGTCTAACTTTGAAATACATCATTGAGAGTAATTTGGCAGAGGAGCCAAATTACTCTCAATGATGTATTTCAAATAATTTTTGAATTAAAAAAATTATATAGCTTAAAACTACTAAAACTTTTTTCTATTGACTTCTTGATACATATGCTTAGGTGTAATTATAAAATAGAAGAAAAAGTTGTCAATGTGACGTTTTCTTTTCAGCTTCACGCTTAGACGAAAATAGCAGGGTAAGCAGAGGGAATTTGGGAACAAATTTTTAAGCTACTCCGTCTCCATCAAGATACTTCCGGTACCTACTTTCCGCTGAATTGAATGGCGGAACTTAACAAATTTAGGAGGTGATATGTGTTTTATGTATATACACATTCCTGGACATTTTTAAAGTGTTATTCTACACTAAGGAAAGAAAAATACTTATTAAGAAAACGTATAAAACTTTGAACGTAGCAGGATTGGAACCCGCGCCTCTTTGGAAACCGTCGTTGGTCAACATTACATTCCTATCCTAAAACATATTTACGCTCAGATAAAAGTATAATTACATGTTATGAATACAATTTATTAAACTCTTAAAATACTAACAAAATGTCGTTAAAATAAAAAGAAAATAATATTTATCTTCACTCATGCCTTGTCCTGCCGACGGACGTACATCTTTAAATTTTATTACCGCCCGACCTTCTTTCGCCTCACCACCTCGTGTCCTTTGACTTGCGTCCGGAAAAACGAAACAAAACGGAGCGACCTTGAAGCGAAACAAAGCAAAGAGGAGGCTCGTACTCGCGTCGCCTCATGTAGCATGGACAATGTAGATCGGGCTTTATAGACGGCACCAACAACTTAACATATCATCATATCAAAAAATAAAAGAACTTACCGTACGGGGCGGGACTAAAGTCCCAGGAGAGACGTAGACTGTCGGATCTGGTGAATATGTTTGTCTTTGTTCTATACTTCTCTTTTCTCCCGTTAAATAAAGAAATGATTGGTTAATTTCAAGATTTTAGTTATTGAATAAAATTAATCTAATAAAATTTTATAACGTCATTGTAGCGATAGGTTCAGATGGCTTATATTTTATTAGGTTGAGCTGAAACTAACTGATGCGACTTTTCAAATATTTAAAATTTTTATTTGTTAAGGCCAGTCGTGGCGCAGTGGCACAGGGTGTGACTGTAAAATCGACTGGTTGTGGGTTCGATCCCCACTCGAGGAGATGAAATATTTACTTAAATTTATATTTCCATTTCTTCGCTCTGGTGTCGAGGCAAAGCGCGGCGTTGAGTTCTGCCACTCGACACGCAATGCCCCCAAAAATCGGCAGAAAGTGGGGAACGGAGTGTCTTAACACTAGGTTCCCTCTGCCTACCCTGCTGTGTGCGGGATACAGCGGGAAGCTATAAAAAAAAAAAAATCATTTCTTCACTCTGGTGTCAAGGTAAAGCGCACCATTGAGTACCGCCGCTCAAAGTAATGCCTCCAGAATTCTGCGGAAAGTCGAGAGCCGATGGCTTAACACTAGGCTCCCTCTGCCTACTCTGCTATTTAAAAATACACGCGTGAAGCCGAAAAAAATATTATATACTAAAAGGATATTGGGCCCCATATTTCTTTTAAATGAAATATATAACTGATTCAATTCACTAATACTACTATATACAGTTGTTATTGAGTATAATCTCTATCTCCATATACAGGATGGAAGAGGCAGCGCTCTTTTTACGGAAACAGCATATAGGGTAAAATATTTCAAAACCATACCTAAAGAAATTAATCCAGATGCCTCAACAGTTTGGACGTAGGATTTTTTTTTCATTTCACGATTTTTATCCATACCTGTATTTCGTGTGACGCGATTACGCATAAATCCCAATAACATAAACACTTACTACTACAAAAATACAACTAAAGGTTAAACAACTTTGAACTTTATCGCCAATACCTACGACTTGATTTCGGAATGAGGCGTGTGCAGTGGTGTTCCTTTGCTAGGTTTATGTGTGCCTGCGTTGTCCTTACAAATGGCGTTTTATTTTAAAACGACAATTTTATTATTTATTTTGTTTGAAAAAATAACTTTTTCATTTTTGGGAAATAAATATTTTTTTAATTGTGTTAGGCTTTTGTGGAGTAGTTAAAACTATGGTTTAATTTAAAGTGGTGCTAACACTTCCATATATAATTCCTGTATAATAAAAGGATAGAAAAGTCAATTCTGTACATGAAAGATATAAAAAAAATAAAAATTAGGTCAGTTAATATGTCGATTATAGAACCTAAAAAACTACTCAGCAGAATTCTTGTCTGTCTGTCCGTCCGTCCGTCCGTCTGTCTGTCTGTCTGTCTGTTTGTTTGTTCGCCAATCACGCAAAAACTACGGGGCAGATATGAATGAATTTTTGTATTGTATTAGCTTAGGGTCTCAAGATACATTTTTTTAATTCCGAATTTCATGATAGTTTTCTTTAAAAAAAATAAAAACTGAAAAATATAAATTACTTAAAATACCGATAACTACTGTATCAAATTAAATGAAATTTGGCATGGTAATAGTTCATAGCCTAATGCAACTTATAGGATAGTTTTTATCATGGAGTATAAAGAAATTTTAGTAGAAAAAATTACATAATTATATTTTTTAATAAAAAAAAATTGACTTCTTCAATTTCAACCGGATCTCATTCTCTGAACTTAACCATACTTTCACCAAACTACCCTTTATGTGTACCCTTTTTAATAAAAAAAATAATCATTAAAATCAGTTAAGTTGATTTTCTCATAGATACCATTGTCGGAAATAAACTAAATTAAAATAGGACTACACTGGACGCACTAGCTTTCAAATATAAAAAGAATCATCAAAGTTCACTCAGTCAAAAGTTCTGAGGTAACAAGGGTAAAAAATACAGTTGAATTGATAAGCTCTCTTCCTTTTAGAAGTCGATTAATAGAAATCTAACATAACCAAATTAGATTATTTTATTTAACCACATATTAAAAGAAGAAAGTAAATTGAGGCATTTCGTCGCACAGGGGCACAAAGTATAACTGTAAAGTGGTTGTGGGTTCGATTCCCACTTGAGGAAATGCAATATTTATTTAAGTTTATATTTCCATTTCTTCGCTCTGGTGTCGTAAAGTAGGGAACGGAGTGTCTTAACACTAGGTTCCCTCTGCCTACCCTGCTGTGCGGGATACAGCGTGAAGCTGACAAAAAATGTACAATGAATCGTTTTTTAGTCTACCATAATTATTATTTTAAACGTCAACTTTGGTGACATTAACAAAAATAATAAAGTAGGTATATTTGTCAGGACTAGCTCAAATGGCGATGTCTTCAATAAAAAGTATATGTATTTGGAAAGTAAACTCTGATTGTGAGTTCATAGTTTATAAAAGTTTATATTGTGTTTAGATGACGCGGTGATGTCAATACATTTTAATCATTGGCACGTACGTTACATTCATTTATAGTAGATATATTTTTCAAGAGTACTTTCTCAAGATTTTATATATAAAAAAATAAATGAAATATATCATGTTAAGGAGGTATCAAATATATTTAGTGAATTAAACTTAATGTTATATTCAAAACAAATGAATTGTATGTAAATTTATTAATACGTTTCAAGTACGAAAACAAAATACGTAGTAATAATTGCGTTTCTCCTTTTCTTTCCAATGATTTATATTTCTATTATTTATATCGATATATCAGGGATCTAAATTCGGGACAGAGCTGCCATCGTACAGAGTAACCTCTAAAACTAAAAATATAGAATATATTATTCTACATTATATCATAAAAAACAGGTTTAAACAGTGCATATAAAGGTATCCTCCTGTAGTATAACTGTTTTCAATTACTATCAACACTACAATGTCGATACTAATGCGGTTTTACAGTGTAATTTTGAATATTTTTCCGCCATTATGATGAAAAACGTCATATATATATATATATATATATATATATATATATATATATATATATATATATATATACTGTCCACCTTCAGTATAATCTGGTATTCTATAAAATATCTAAAAGGTATACATATCTAATGTATTTTTTTTTTTCAGCTTCACGGTGTATCCCGCTCTCAACAAGGTAGGCAGAGGGAACCTAGTGTTAAGACACTCCGTTCCCCACTTTCCGCCGAATTTTTGGAGGCATTGGGTATTAAGTGGCGGAACTTAACGGAAACGGCGGAATTATATAAATATAAATAAATATTTCATTTCGTCGAGTTCGTATCGAATCCACAACCAGTCGCGATTACAGTCACACTATGTGCCACTACGCCACTGACTGGCCTCGAAAAATATAATTAATTGTATACTTTGCCAAGTATTCTTCGTAGACCGTGTCGTCGGAGGGCGGCGTATGATTGTCGCCTTCTCCCCTAATTGTGCCAGAAGGCAGTCCAGTTTGAGGAACCTGATCGCCTACTCACCTGCCTTTATGCTGATGCACTTTAACTCACATAATCTTATGCATGGTAAACAGTATGGCTTTACTAAAGGTCGCTCGACTACTGAGGCTGGTATAGAACTTATAAAGAATATATATGAGGCTTGGGAGGGATCGCAGGATGCTCTTGGCATGTTCTGTGACCTGTCTAAGGCCTTTGATTGCGTTCAGCACTCTATATTGGTCATGAAGCTACACCATTACGGCATAAGAGGACTTGCACTCAACTCAACTCATATGATCTCTTATAGATTCTCTTATAGCTAACAGGTTTCAGAGGGTTGCTGTGAATGGCGAGAAATCTCCTGGATCATGTGTCAGTATGGGTCCCACAAGGGTCTATTCTGGTCCTTTTCTGTTTTAAATATATTATATGTATCAATGATTTGCCATTTTTAGTGGGAAAGAACCATGATATAGTATTGTTTGCTAATGATACTTCATTGATTTTTAAAATAAAACGACGACAAAACATATATGACGATGTAAACAATGCTCTATCGAAAGTGGTACATTGGTTTAGTGTTAATAACTTACTGTTGAATAGTAAAAGGTAAATACAAATCTTCAGAACACCTAACACAAAAATTGTTAAAGATTGTGATGTACTCTTGAATGGTGAACTCGTAGATCCTGTCGATTCTACGGTATTTCTCGGTATCACTATTAACTCTAAATTACAGTGGGGACCTTATATCGATGGATTGGCGAATAATATAA
The DNA here is from genome assembly GCA_018249795.1 of Heliconius telesiphe telesiphe. NCBI lineage: Eukaryota > Metazoa > Arthropoda > Insecta > Lepidoptera > Nymphalidae > Heliconius > Heliconius telesiphe. The sequence goes on along the minus strand of DWLH01002131.1, from coordinate 2,640 downwards.
ATAATACTAATAACTGAAGTGGAAACGGCTCGCCTTGTCACTTTAGCTACTTTCATAGTATTATGTCTTACGGCATTCTACTTTGTGGTAATACAGCCGGTATTAAATCAATTTTTGTCTTTCAGAAGCGAGCTTTTTTTGCGCAATCTATATAACTTAGGCCCGAAACATTCGTAAAGGCAAAAAATCTAAGAATTAAATATATTGACAGTTGTATCTCAATACATTTTTGAAAATGTTTTTTTAAGAAGAATATTAAAGATTTTGCCAATATTGGTGACGTACATAATATCAATACTAGAAATGGGAGTTAACTTATTGCACCTGTAACCCGATTACATCGAGTCCGTAATTCTTTTATGGGACAATGTGTACGCTTTTACAACAGGTTCCCAGAAAACGTCCGAGAATGTTCTATATCACAATTTAAAAGAGTTGTGAAAAGACGTTTGTATGTTAAAGGTTATTACCAAATTAATGATTATATAAACCACTAGCGGCCGGCCTGCGGCTTCGCCCGCTTTAGCTACATGATTATTGATTTAATAAACAGAATTGATTAACAATTATAATGACTTCTAATATGATTTTTTATTATTTTAATCTGTAATATAATTTTTTTACTACATTATCGTAATTTCCATATGAATTTTTGATTGTTTTGAATTAAAAAATACGACCATTGTTGATATTTGATATTTATAAAATATACATAAAGCGAATTATTTATTACACGTTTATATTTTTGTAACATTATGTTCTTTTTACCTATGTAATGTACGTCTCATCAAAATTGTAAAACTCTGTTAAATGTACTGATGTCAGTGAATAATTTAATTTCCTCTTTCAGAAACAGCCTTAAATGTTAAATTAATAATTTGAAAGATTCATAATATTCTTTGTAAAATAACTGTAATGATTGTATATTAATTCCTGTACAGTTTTTAAATTAGTTACATATATTATTTATTAGCTAAATGTACAATTGGTAAATATGTAGTTATTACAGAGTACACGTAGAAAGGCTGTTTTTAGGCATTTTTATATAGATTTATTTCTGTCTTTATTTCTGTGTTGAATTAATTACGACTTAAACTTAACTGTTATGATTTAGGCAGGTAATCTCCACTAACAATTCAATTTTGTTTACTTTATTGTATAAAATATTGTATAATAGTGCTTCAAAAATATATATTTTTATCAATAGTCATATAACTAAGACGTTTCGAATGTCATTCTTTAGCCAAGAATCTTAGCAGCGCGATTGCTATATAGCATTCGCAGGCAAACTAATGCCTTGAGTTCATGACGATGACTTTTTTTTTAATGAACCGATTTTGATGAAACAAACTCTAATTGTTAAGTTGAGTTAAAACAAATCAATTGGTGAAACTTTTAAGTAAATCGGTTCAGTACTTTCAGAGAAAAATGTGACCATACATATCGACAGACAAGAAATTCAAAAAAAAATATTTTTGCTTTCTATTATTCTTTTTAAGTGTCCCTCGATCCATTTCAGTCAAAATTACTAAATGTACAGACAACATATTTTTACTATCTTATTATATATAGAGACTAGCGCCCGCTAGAACTATACGAATATTTTCAGTTTTCGCATAGGATTGGTAAGAAAATATAAGCCTAAATAATCAAAACAAACCGAAAAAGAATAATAAGTAGAGAAAATTCTTATTAATAGAAAAAAATACGTAACTAATTAAAATGAACAAAAATAAAAAGTAAACGTAACCAAAGTAAAATGTTAATTAAAAAAAAACTAAACAAAAGCCAGCAAAACTAAAAAAAACATATTATCAACGTAAAATAAATATTTAAAAGTATTTAAATTAAAAGTAACACGTATTCTATAATAATCTATAATCTATACTATAATAATACAGTAAAAAAAAAATGCTATGCGAAGATATATGCTGTCGCAGTTTATTTAAATGTTTTAAAGAATTACAATATGTTAGTTACAATACATGATTTTTTGTAACTTTAAACATTTACGCAGCGCATAACCGTTCATTTTAAAACTTACAGACGTATTTTTTCCGTTTGTTACATTTTAATTTGCAAAGTGATATTTATAGTCAAAATGATCATAAAACTATTGTGTTGCGTGGTACAGTTAACCTTGTGCAATATTTGTGATAAATACACCAGCGAAAGTGCGTTATAATAACTAAAATAATTAAGTAAAGTGATAACTAAGTGAAGTTAAAAATTGACGGTGATAACATTTGCAAAGATCGTTACATACCCTTCGTTTTCTTTGCCGCCGCTCTACAGCAAAACTAAAAGCATATTTTTGCAATTTATGATAGTTGCAAATTGGCTCTGTGGCGTATTACTGAGACTTAATTTGTGGATCCTTAGTTCAAATCTCAGTTAAATATATTTTCTAATAAAAAAACTCAAGCTTTTTTTAAATTTTATTTCTAAAACATTACAATTATACCAACAAATATGGAACAAGAAATGTCGTGGGGATGTTGCAATACACCTAAGAAAAATGATCGATACACGCAATGTTTGCAATGCAATAAAGTTTACCACTTTGGTTGTTTGGGAATCGACTCGCATTCAAGTGTGCTTACTAATTGGAAGTGTCCTAAGTGTAATAGGCAAAAAACC
>DWLH01002130.1:0-11313 GCA_018249795.1 Heliconius telesiphe telesiphe | reverse complement strand
TAATAGGAAAGTATATCAATAACGTTGGGGCTATCGTCGGGGCAAATAATTTTCATTTCCACGCTGTGGAAGACAAAGTGCAGCGTTGAGTTCCGCCATGACTCTGTCTCAAATTTGGGCTAAAAACAGACAACAGGGTGTCTTAGCTCTAAATTCTCCCCGCCTACACTGCCAAGTTTCAAAGCGTTCCGATTGCGCCACAATGGTATCAATTCAAATATAAATAATATAATAGATACCTACTTTATAAGGAAAAAATATATATAATACATATATAACTTTTTGGTAACTAATACGACTAATTGGTAAATGTTTGGACAGAAGCACATACATGGAAAAATAATAAGTTATCATTACTTCTTTACTTAGCTAATACAAGCGAATTGACAAATATACAATATCGAAGTAACTACTTACAACTAACAAAGGAAATGGACCATAACCCTCACTATCTGTAGGTGCCATCAGCACAGCGTTCAATTCAGGAGATCCAGTGACAACCCATATGCCTGTATCTTCACCTGGCCTTGCTGGTCGAATCAAACTTGTCGTGTAGTGGTTGACGCTGTAGAAGTCTGATGTGCCTAAAATTGTATTCACAATATAGCCTAGTTAATGTCAGTCGTGGAGGAGGGGCACAAGTGTGCGACTGTACACGCGACAGGTTGTAGGTTCGATTTCCACTCGGGGAATTGATATATTTATTATTTTCATTTCCTCACTCTGGTAACGGAGCAAAGCGCGGCCTTCAATTCCGGTACTGAACACGCAATGCCTCCAGAATTCGGCGAAATGGCATGGTAGGTAGAGGAGCCTAAAGTCAAGAAACTCAGTTCCCCTCTTTTCGCCTGATTCCGTGACTGAATTTCGCTCTTTTTGCCTGATTGGCGTTACTGTAGAAACGGCGGGGCTCAATATCGCACTTTATTTACTTAAAATTAATAAATATCTGCGTTCTTTAAGGTCCTTAAGTTTCATATAATAGTATAAATATTTTGATTTTCCATTATTATTGGTTCAATTAGATTTGTAGTTATTGCTAACAAAAGGTTCAGGTTCAAATACTAGTTTACATGTATCGTTTAAAAAGTTGGAATATCTTTATACATTTTTATACATACATATGTATAATATATAAATATATTATCAGGAACTACTTAGAATGAATAAAAAATTGTGTTGAATAATCCATACATATTACAGTCATTTATATATATAGATATATATATATATAAAGCGCGGCGTTGAGTTCTGCCACTCAACACGCAATGCCACCAAAAATTCGGCAGAAAGTGGGGAACGGAGTGTCTTAACACTAGGTTCCCTCTGCCTACCCTGCTGTGTGCGGGATATAGCGTGAAGCTAATTTAATTTAATTTAATTTAATTTTATATATATATATATATATATATATATATATATATATATATATATATATATATATATATTAGTCCTGCAGTTAGAGACTCGGGCAATGTGCAATATCATATACAATTTTTTGTTATTTCTATGAGAGAATTTCTTACCTTTAATAAATTCAATCTCGTTTTGAGTGAATGCAGGTAGCCTTGATCTGTTATATCCTTGTTTCAGACTATATTCCAGCATCATCTTCTCAACTGATGGTGGCCATCCACCTTTTTTTGAATATATAGGATTCGAAAATCTACCGATCTAAAATTATTAACAATTATATAATAAGTTTTATTTATATCATATTTTTTTTATTTCTTACTGTAACAGATAGGGATTCTCCTAATTTTTTTCTTCCTTTATAATCATTCGTGAAATAGTTGGCCATACGCTTACACACAAAAATATTAAGGAATACTCATTTGCATCTGTATATATTTGCATTTTTATATTTAGCTTCGGCCTACAGGTTTAATTTTATGCTTTGGAAAAACCTGTTAACAGTAGTAAGACAGTGCCGTTCCCCACTTTCCGCCGAATTCTGAAACCATTACTTTTTGAGTGGCGGATCTCATTGCCGCACTTTGCCTCGTTACCAGAACGAGAAAGTGAAAATACTAAATATACCATTTCCTCGAGTGGTAATCGAATTTACAACTTGTAGCATTTACAGTCGCACGCGTGTGCCTCTGTGCCGTAATCGGCCTCAATTTAATATAAAATTTAAACATACGAGCAGTTAACTATTTAAAAGACTAATAATTTACTTAGCAAGGGCAGAAGTTTAAACTTATTAATTATTTTTTTTATCCACCGCACTGATTATTCTATAAAATCATAAGACTGAGTGACCAGATTTACATAAAAGACTGTATGTTATAATATATCCGACATTACCGCTACCGCTGAAATTAAACAGGAAGCAGGCAAAAAAATAAGCAAACCGATATGTAGAAAAAGAAAAAGGAAGTAAAATATTCACTAATTGCATGATTTATGAAGCCGTCGTGGCGCAGCGGTACACAATCTGACTGTAAGCACGATGGTACAGTAGTGAGTTCGATTCCCACTCAGTGGAATTAATTATTTTCACATTCTTGCTCTGGTAATAAAAATAAAGCGCGGTATTGAATTCTGCTACTCAAAACATGCATAGAGACATAAAGAAAGTTTTAAAGGAGTTTTACAATATTACCGAATGCTCTCTCCCAAGTTCCGCCAATTCTTCATCATCGGGTGTAGCAGGTTCAATCCATAATTCGTAATTAGCAAATGAAATTCTGGCTGGAAAAAATAAATGACTTTTGTATTAGAAAAAAAATAAAAGTAAGACAACTGACGGACGTTGAAACTACCCGACTGGTCTACTATAGCTATTTTCATAGTATTTTATGTTATGGAATGTTGCTATGGGGTAGTGCTTCCGATATAAATTCAATATTTATTCTCCAAAAAAGAGCCGTGAGATATATTTATAACCTAAGAGCTCGAGATTCTCTGCGAGATGTTTTTAAAGATGCAGGTATTATTACAGTTGCTTCACAATTTGTATATTATAATATTCTGTTTGTCCGGCAAAATGAACAGTGTCACAGTAAAAATAGTGATATACATACGATAGGAACGAGAAACAAAGATAAACTTGTTACGCCAAGTGTTCGCCTCCAAAAAGTTAAAAAATCTTTTATGGGTCTGAGTATACGTGTATATAATAAACTTCCGCAGTGTATTCTTAGTTTGCCACTACTACAATTTAAAGTAACTTTTAAAAAAATACTAGCAAGTAAAGCTTATTACACTGTTCAAGAATATTTAGATGATAAACATGTATGGAATTAATGTCTATTGAATGTGATGCAGGATAGCTGCCAGATAATGATAACGCTCATATCAGACGCATTGTCTTATTACTAGCGTGACCAGACGTTCCGTTTTGAATAGGTTCGTGCCATTCTTCGCTCGTGTGTCCCGGTGTCCCCAAACATGATACCGGGACATATAAATGTCCCGTTTTTCGATGGGACACGTAAATTTGATCAGTCGAATCACGTTACACCGCGATTATTGTGGTACGCTATTGTCAAAAATAACCGAATTGAACAATCCACAAAAAAACGTTTATCCATTTTTTTTTATTCAATAATACCAATAAAAAAATGAAAGCACTATACACTATTAAATTGATAGCCACACCCAAAAAGCCGAATAAAGCAAAAGCATACCCTTAAAAAATTTAAAGCACCAAAAAAAAAACCAAAATCATAGCACACAAATGAAATAAACATGAAAAAGACAAATGTTACTTTCCAACCCAATGGTTAAAAATAATAAAAAAATAAAATTATAAAATACCGATGTCCTGTCTTGAGCCAAAAAAGAATAGTCACGTCGTGCATAACTAACCTTTGTACAGTGGCTTGAATTCCCTTTCATAGATCCTGTACGCCGTAGCATGTGCAAGTAAAATATGCTTATTACACAGATAAGGCGCGAATTGCGTTTCCTTTATTCCTGGAGCAAATAGCCCTGCGATATACGAATAATCACATATAGATATGGCTTCGTTCATAGTTATCCATGTCTTGACCCGGTCAGCGTAAAGTGAAAAAACTACCCTCGCGTAATCTCCAAACCAATCCACTATGTAAGGATTTGTCCAGGCACCTGAAGTTAATTATTATAGAATTAAAAAAAAATAATTAAATCAGTTTCACGCTCCCGCACCCAGCAGGGTAGACAGAGGAACCTAGTGTTAAGACTCACGTTCCCACTTTCCGCCGAGTTCTGGAGACATTGCGTGTTGAGTGGTGGAACTCAACGCCGCGATACAATATAGGTAGGTTTACAATATTGGTTAAGAACAATATTGTTAAAACTAACCACATATTATCAATCTATAACTCTAGAACACTTACCAAGATCACGTATCTTAACAGGCAATTCCCAATGATACAATGTAACGACGGGTTCTATACCATTAGCGAGTAAGGCATCTATCAAGTTACTGTAATATTTGACTCCAGCTGTGTTTATCTTATTTGAAAAACCGGTAGGCAGTATTCTAGGCCAGCTAATAGAAAATCTAAAAAAAAAACTATATAAATGTAGGCCTTATTTAATCACCTATAATAAGCAGTCTACTAAATAGATATATTATGAAAACGTTAATTATTATAACATTTTTCCCAAATATGCACTTTTTTGTTCTAATAAATTTGTAATAAAAATAATGATGGATTTTTTTAAATCAGCTTTGTGTAATTATCAAAGTGAGGTTGAGTTCCGCCCCTCGACGCGCCCCGCCCGCCGTCTTTTTGAGACTTGGATTGTGGCAGTTCTATATAAATATAAAAATCAATAATAATTGAAGGACTTATAGACAATGCCCAGACGAAGTTACGGAGCTTACAAAAAAAAGATCCCGGAGATCAGAAAATTACGTTTCAGAGTAATAACTTTTTTTATTTTTTTTTATGGAAAAGACAAGGCAAACGAGCGTTCGGGTCACCTGATGGTAAGTGATCACCGCCGCCCACGGCCCCGTGCAACACCAGAGGAGCTACAGGTGCGTTGCCGGCCTTTAAGCAGGGTTGGGCGCCGGAGCCCGGCATTACCTGATGCGAAACGCAGTGACATAAAGCCACTACTTCACGCCGGTTTTAAATGCCGGGGGTGATAATAGTCCGGTCGAGTCTGCCCATGCGTGTTGCCATTGCTGGCGACGTGACTCTACCACACGTACTTTAGTCGCCTCTTACGACACCACCAGTACCAGGATGATCCTATTCTAGGCCGGGATCACACGGCACAAAATAACTATGAAGTATAGCAATAGAAAAAGTATGGCAAGAGTCGGTTGACTCATACGAAGTCGGAAGTCTCCTCCTAAACATAAACTATAAGTAGACATTATATTTTCGACGTGTTATAGGAGATAACAAAAACTTCACCTATAAAATTGAAGACCTAATTCTGTAGCGATCCTTACGTCTTCCTTCCATTGGTGATAAGAATCGGCAGCTACATCACCAGTTGCATTGTTCTTGATCCTTTCTCGGTGTTCGTGTGTTAATCTGTCCCACATATGTTCTCCTTTACCTAAGGAAAAAAAAATTCTCAGCTTCACGCTTTATTCCACACACAGCAGGGTAGGGTAGGTAGAGGAAACTTAATGTTAAGACACTGCGTTCCCAACTTTCCACCGAATTTTCGAGGAGTTGTGTGTTGAGTGACTAAACTTAACGCCGCGCATTTTGCCTTAGTACCAAAGCGAAGAAATGAAAATATTAATAAATAATCATTCATTAGTGTTAAGACACTGCGTTCCCAACTTTCCACCGAATTTTCGAGGAGTTGTGTGTCGAGTTGCTAAACTCAACGCCGCGCTTTTTGCCTTGGTACCAAAGCGAAGAAATGAAAATATTCATAAATAATCATTCATTACCCCGAGTGGGAATGAAACCCACAAACGTCGCGTTACAGTCATATGCTTGGGCACAAGCGTATGCCACGACTGACTTTCGACGGGAAAAATAATATTTTACTAAACCGCGGCAGATTAATATACTGGGGGATTTCTGGTGCTGGAAGTACTTTCACTAAATATGAGGAATATATATATATATGTTGGCCCATCTAGAATAAAGGATTAGTAAATAAAAAATGATCATATGAAATTCTCGAGCGCGTCAGATTAAGGTAGAATGAGTTAGTAACATGCTAAATCATGTATATGCACTAATCCGACAATTTGAGAGTGACGTAAAGACAAAGTTGTAAAAAAAAACGTTATCTCGAAGTAATAAAAATTGATCGATAAAGTTTAATGCGGCTACGGGTTGCCTATATTCCTCCGTGTTTCTATTCCTCTCTCACTCTTTCTCTATCTATTACTGCCTTACTTATCGATAAAGATAATAATTTAAAAAATATTTAAAATATGTTTATATAATTATTTTCTTATAAATACAAGTATTCTTCTTCGAGCATACTCGTAACTCTTTTATTTTTTGTTTTTATCATCTAAGCTTCGCAATCCAATAGGTCTATGACGGTCGAATATATCCCGATTTAGCATCGTGTGCTCTCCTTCTATAAAAATCTTTATTGAAAGTATAGTAACCTTAGTACTACCTAATATAACTTCAGTATTTTATCATACTGTGTTGTAATCATTGACTTACGCCTACAGAGTTTTAAAAAAGAATACCAATAAATAAAAACAAAAATCATTCAAAAATTAAGCTGTTAACAAAGTTCATTAGATAGATAGATAAAAAAACTTTATTGCACACAAAGCTGTTACAGAGAAAAATAAAAGAAAATCTTCAAATAAACCCAGAGCACGCAAAGGCGGTCTTATTGCTGATAGCAATCTCTCACAGACAACCTTTGAAGAAAGATATTAGTCTTAAGAGATACAGATTTATACGTAACCTTTTAATAAGATTTATACTAAATACCGATTTACACCAGACACAAATTTTATGCAAACATAAAATTAAGTTTAGCAATAGCTTCATCAATATCTCGAGGCAGAGCAGAAACGTAAACTTGTAAATCGTCTGCATACAGATGGAAAGAGGATGAAAGAGATTGGCTGATCGTATTAATTAATATGGAGAATAATAAAGGAGAAAACACTGCCTTGCGGCACACCAGCAGAAAGGTGATGACCGGTAGAAAATTTACTAAGGACACGTACACATTGATGACGATCGTACAAGTAGCTACTAGTATTTAATGCATTACTGAAATCCAACAGAGCAAGAATGCTCAGTTGTTTGCTGTCTATATTGGAGCGTATGCTTGTATATGTAGGTTTATTAAAAGGTGATCGCGTTGAATATTGCGAAAGAAAAAAAAAGTTTTCTAACTGTAATTTCTTGAAGTCGTCGTGGTGCAAAGGCACAAGGATGCGACTGTAAATACGATGGTTGTGGATTCGATTCTCACTCGGGGGAATGAAATATTTAATATTTTTATTTCCTCGCATTGAATTTCGCCACTCAACATTTAATGCCTTCTGAACTCGTCGGAAAATAGGGAACGGAAGTGTCTTAATGGAAACGGAGTATCTCAAACCTAAGTTCCTAGTTCCTTCTGCCTACCCTGCTATGTGCGGGCTTTAGCGTGAAGTTAGCTTGAAAATTTGCACATAAAAGTAAAATATTAATCGGTAAACCAGATTTTATATGAATTGTCACAGTTTATATTACGTGATACTAAAGTCTAGCTTACCCCTTCAGTGACAGAATTTTATATGTAGAAGGAAAACTGCAGTTACTGAGTGACTTACAAGCAACGCACTGATAAAACTACTTCACTTAGAAAATAGTAAGGGTGTGGAGCTAAGAGAAATAATCACCATCTGCATTCCAACCTCCTTCAATTTGGTATGACGATGTTGAAGCACCGAACTTGAAGTTTATTGGAAAATCCGAACACACACTGTAACTGCCATGAAAAATTATGATTGATCTGAAATATATATAGAAAATGATGATTTTTAGACATAAAATTAATATACGTATAATATGCATTTATAAATTCGTATAGTCCCCGAGGCTTAAGCGGAACTTTGTATTTAAGTTGGTGATCACCAAAAGTACAACCACGAAAATGTGATAACACTTCCACACATGTCATCTCATATCCACATAATATAAACACTCATTCTTTATGGTAACAGTTACACTCTCATAAATTCTATTCTTTTATTCTTCTAAATACGCTGAACAAAATCTAATAAAATTTTTTTTAACAAAAAACCTTAGATTGGCACGGACTCCAAAATTTACTGATATTAATCTTATAAACTACTTGTCTTTAATAAGTTCTTTGATTTTCACGATTATTACACATTTTCGTCCGTGTCAGTCCGAAGCAGTCCGTGGTCAGCAGTGACCACGGACTACTGCAAAGTGTTCGAAACGTCGGGTTTCCAAAAATGTATAAAAATACAAAATATACGCGATTAATCCGGTTAAAATAGTTTCATTTAAATACTTGTCTTTACTTATTTAAACTTATAATTTCTCTTTAGAAATTATATAATTTCTTTTAGTCAAAATAAACTACGATTTCCATTTTAGTATGATACAAGTCAAAATAGAATGAATATAAAAAAAGTTATATTTTTTGTTATTTTATACAATAGACGTCAATGTGGAAAATAACTTACAACACTACGACTGCGGCTCTTGAACACATGATTATGACTGATGTAAAAATTTTATAAGACCCTCGAACAAAAATATTATTTGATACTTGTTTTATATATAACAAACTTATAAATTGTCGGTGTTAATACTTACAGCGTATCTGAACACTAGGTTCCCTCTGCCTACCCTGCTGTGTGCGGGATATAGCGTGAAGTAAATTTTTTTATCAAACTAATATTTAATAAACTAATTTACGTTCGTGTTTTAATAATATATAATGTATGTTTGCAGCGCAATTAAGATTTCTGATGTGAAAATTGTTTTTTCGTAATTCCCTGTTCATTAAAAATATATTACAAAAAATGTCATTGGGGGCATTAACAATGTAATAGAACCCAAAACAATGATTCTTTGTCGTTTTATCGGCTTGTCTTTTTGTCTGTGCGTTTGTTCACGCGTATCCAGAAACGGTTTAAAACCGATTTAAATGCAGTTTGGCAAACTTCCCTTAACATTTATTTCGATGGCCTCATAAATAAAAAAGTTTTTTTTTCCTGTATCCCGCATAAATATAGGCAGAGGGAATCTAGTTTTAAGTGTAGTGGCATTGCGTGTTTAGTGGCGGACTTCAACGCCGTGCTTCGCCGCCGTTACCAAAGCAAGAAAATGAAAATCTCTAAAGAATAGAAAATTAAAATTTTTGTACATGAAAGAATTTAAAAAAAAATACTAGATCGATTAATATATCATTCAACATTATATTTATAGATTAGCTTCACGCTTTTACTTTTTTATTATTATTACTATGTTTGTAAGTTGTTTTGTTTCTTGTAAATGTGCAATAAAGTATATTTATTATTATTATTTATATATATTTTATATTATATGTAAAGGTATCCTGTAGTATACAATTTTTTTCAATTACTATTAACAGTACAATATCGATAATGTGTTGTGAATGTAATGAGTAATGTTGCGGTAAGAAAATATAATGTAATTTTGAAAGAGGTTTTTTAAGTGGATGAAGCCGCGAGGGGGTCGCTAGTGTTGATATAAATCATATAAAGCTACAGTTTCACATGCTCAATAAATGGTATGCATAATATTAGCATACTTGAAACGAGCGTGCTACTCAAATTGACATATTTGCTTTAATTTCGAGGCCAGTCGTGGCGCAGGTCCCAACTCGAAGAGATGAAAAGTGTTTACTTAAATTTAAATTGCATTTCTTCGCTCTGGTGTCGAGGCAAAGCGCGGCGTTGAGTTCTGCCACTCAACACGAAATGCCTCCAGAATTCGGTAGAAAGTGGGGAACGGAGTATTGACACTAGTTTCCCTCTGCCTACCGGGCGTGCCTGCGTGTGCCTCACGTTGTATCCCAACGTGAAGCTGATTCGTGATTTAATTTAGCATGTTTTTTTTTAAATTGCTTTTGTATAAGGGTGCTCAAAATAAATAATGGGACATATGCTTTGTAAGCGCGGGCTGGAAACTTCGATATTCTATCAAATCCTCTGCCAGTGTGGCAGTGCAGGTGGTGAAACAAGGAAACATGGAAAACTGTAATCCTCTATTCTCAATGATTTGACAAACACGCTGCTATGAGTAATTGCTTAATAATAGCTTGCTTTCGTGCTAGTAATGAGCATATGTAACTGTAGCTTAACATTAAGCATTACTATCTAAAATTGGCTTAGTTAAATTTTATTTTGTGACATTCGTCTTTCGTCTTTCGTCGTTTGAATTAATTAAATAATTTACTACTACGTAAACAATCACAATCACATTATGTCGTGAATATTTATATAATATTTACAGAAATTCATTTGATTCTTATAGCTTTTGAAAAATATGCTTATAATTAATAAATTATTTTCTCAAATTAAAAGACAGTTTATGTTTTCGATCTGACTATTATCATATCGGTGAAAAAATATTCAAAACGTTCAAAATTACATTATAATTTTTCACAACACCAATATCTAGTATCTTTACCTATTGTAATGTTTAATGATATATTAATCAACCTAGGTTTTTTTTATTCTTTGGTGTACAGAAGTTTTAATTTTCTATCCTTTTATTATAGAGATTTATATTACCTCGCTTTGGTAACGAGGCAAAGCACGGCCTTGAGTTCCATCACTCAACACTCAATACCTTGAAAATACGGCAGAAAGTGGGTAGCGAAAGTGCCCAGGTAGGCACCTGCCTACAAAAGGAACCTACCTAGGTTCCGAGGTTCCCTTTGCCTATCCTACTATGTGTAGAATACAGCGTGAAACTATAGATAGATAGTTTAGTCCACGCAAACAAGTTTTAAAAAGAATATAAAACTATTCAGCTACTGAGTGACCGACTGACATACAACGAAAGAAATCTGAAATTTGTCATATAAGTTCTTTGTGTAGTGTAAGGAAGCATGAAGAGATGATTAACTGAAATACCTACAGTCATAGCCCATTTATCGACGACGCGCAATGTGTCTAATTCATATAGCGGCGGAAGAGCGATGTCTTGACACTAGGTTATCTGATCTAGATTATATAAATCTCTTCGAGAAAATATCTCTGTTTATAAAAAGTATATTATTTGTTGGATTGAGGCCAGTCGTGGCGCAGTGGCACGAAGTGTGACTGTAAAACCGACTGGTTGTGGGTTCGATCCCCACTCGAGGAGATGAAATATTTACTTAAATTTATATTTTCATTTCTTCGCTCTGGTGTCGAGACTAAGCGCG